>NW_018924675.1:25043-40728 GCF_002207925.1 Prunus avium | reverse complement strand
GGTGATGAGCACCTTCCAGCCATGGAGGCAGCTGCCGCAGTTATTACTGCCTGTGGGGGCTGCAATTGCGCGATCATCCTGTTGCTCTTCTTCATTGACTGAAAAACATATAAAATCCCAATTTAAATCAGAGAATGAAATATGGACTGACCTGGGAACACCGTAGATGATGAATATCCTATCCTAACAACACAGATTGTGATGCTAATTTAATTTATTAGGTGTCTTTTTAATTTTATTTTTATAATTTAGTTTATTCTGGAAATAGTTGGAGTAAAATCATCACATGCGTCAATAAACAACACACCTATTGTATCTTCATCATTGAACAAGTATGGTTCTGGGTCCACCCATGGATCAACAGGATAAACGGTGTTACTCATCATATTATGACTCTCTTGTTCCACCTGCACAAACTGGATCCCCAACTCCTTTACCTGAAAGCAATGATGTACTGAAACAACCACTTGATCGCCACCTTCTAAGTGCTCATCCTTAAACATCCAGTGGCTTAACCATATCATGTCTTCTCCTTCACCTGGAATGCCGTAAAATGATGGCCCATAGTACCACGTCAGACCCTTGCTCTTATTTCTGACTCTAGTAGTCATATCATAGTAAGGAAAACCAGAGCCAGAACTCGCATAGACAGCACAGACGATCAAGCCTTTAATTATGTGATTATCAAGCAAAGGCACAGTAAAAGATATTGAGGACCCTCTACTTTTATGGCTGAATTGGACTGGAACCTCATTCCCACCAAAAAATGTGCTGAATATACCCCTTTCATACAGTCCCTAAATATATGCAATGAAAATGACAACATTAGTCAACCGTTTCCTGTGATCATTAGAGAGAGAGAGAGAGAGAGAGAGAGAGAGGCGCACCTGGACAGGACTCTCTATTGATGAATTACTGTTTACATTGTGCATCCGAATGGTTGCCATGGATTCCAAGCTGCACAAGCCCAAAAGGTTGATAATTTCTGCATCAACTCTTCCAATGGGTTCTAGCTTGAAACTATGCTCCCACTCAACTTGGTTGCGCTTGTCAGACATATAGGTATGCGTTTTCCATGGAATGTACTGATATGTTATTTTTTCCAATGATATGCAAAGTTGGATATTCAATTCATCTACTTTTGGTAAACCCACAAGCGATTTGAGCCTTGTACACTTCTCAAAAGAGAGTTCATCGAGCCTTGTTAAACCTTGGATGCAATTTGGCAGGCTACAAATTGGATTATTCCCTACGTTTAGTCTTCGCAATGAAGATAGATTACTAAAATCCCTAGGAAAGTTATCATCCGAAAGATTGCACCCCCAAACACTTAAATTTACTAAAGAGAATGGTAAAGAACTCCAGATACATGAACTTCTTCCTCGCCATAATTGAGTTATCGGGATTTCATCTATCTCAAGCACTTTCAGAGATTCCATGTTCCTTAACATCTCAATTGATAATCTATTAAGATTTGTGCAACCAAATATAATAAGTGTTTCAAGTGATTTTAGCATAATCATGTTCTCTGGAAGCATCCTAATATTTTTGCAATCCTTCATACTCAAGTAAACAAGTCTCTCAAGGTTCCCAATGGATTCATTGACATCAACCAGTCTTTCACAATCTACAAGAATCAATTTCTCTAGATTTGGGCAAAATGAGAAGTCGGTGATTTCTATAAGTGAATGAGAATGGCTGAGATCAAGGATCTTCAATGATGAAAGACGCTGTGGTGGAAAAAATGAACATAAGAAAAAAATTGTGGGGAGTTACTTGTTATAGATACATATATTTTTTAACGAAACTAAAAGCCAAATGAAAGTGAAAATTGAAAAGCGTAGAGTAACATACTTTTGTTCCTTTGAAGACTTGCCTCAAGCCGCTATATTGCATTTCAAGAACAACCAGGCTCCCCAAAGGAAAATCTGTGGGTATAGAATCCAAAGCAAACTTATTCCAACACAACCATCTTAATCTTGTACAAAATTCTACATAAGATCCGTCGAGTTGTACATGACTAAGATGGAGTAGTTTTAGTTCATGCATCCTTGCAAATGCATTGGTTTCCAAGACTCTCTCCGTTGAGTTTATGTGACTGTTTCTAGGGAGCATGTGCATGTCGAGGACAAGGCCTTCAATTGAATCTGTACCCTACAGAAGAAAGGGGAAAAACATTTGAAAAATATTTACAAATGAAAAACATGTATGTGTGCATTTACGACATTTTTCTTACATTCTTTTCTGTCAAGATATTGAAAGCATCCTTATGTTGCCACACTCTACTACGCTTCCAAGGCTCCTTTGATTCCAGGCGAACAATTTCTCTTCCCATTCCACGAATCTGGTCGTGCATCTGCACCTTGTCCCATCCATCAATAATCACCAAACATCTATCGATGAGATTTTGAATGCCAACAATTGTATAGAAATCACATCCATCTAGTATGTTAACAATGTAGTCTTTGTCCTTTTCGATAAAGAAACAAGCAATGTGGAGGAATAAATTTCGGTCATGGTCATCTTGCAAAGAGTCATAGCTTACTCTTAGTTTATTTACTATTTCACCATTCGGAATAGCTTCTAATTTCTGCAGTGCACTTTTCCATACATCTATACTATCCCCCGAGTACATAGAAGAACCTAAAACTTTAAGAGCTAATGGAAGTCCTCTACAGTGTTCCACTATTTTTTGCGAATATTCTATGTAACCTTCAATGGGATGGTCCTGACCAAAAGCGTGCCAATTGAAGAGCTCCAATGATTCTTTGTAATTTAAAGTTTCAACTGCATGCACCTTAGTAACTTGATGAGCCTTTAACAATCTTGCACGCCTAGTTGTTATTATGATTTTACTTCCTGGACAAAATCGATCTTTCATCCGAAGTACTGCATCTAATTGGTCCATATGATCCACATCATCAAGAACAAGGAGAACCCTCTTAGAGCTTATTGCATCTTCAATCTTAGTTAATCCTTCACTAACATTGCTTATTTTCATTTTTCTCCCATTCAAAATACCAGAAAGAAGCTGTGTTTGTATTTGAACTAAGCCATTGGGTTGTTGTGAAATTTCTTTGATGTTTTCAAGGAAGCTGCTTCCTTCAAATCTTGTAAAGTTTGAATTATAAGAAAATTTCGCGATGGTTGTTTTCCCTATTCCACTCATCCCGTAGATTAGTAGTATGCCAACATCAGTTGATCCATCTTGTAACCAAAGATTAATGGTTTCCACTCGAGAATGCATTCCAATCATGTTGGGGGCAATACTTAAGGTTGTGCGACTTAGTTTGTCTCCGATCACATTAACTATTTTCTTGATAAACTTTGACTCGTACCTAATAAATCGCAGTCAAAATGAAAGATTCAATCAAAATAAAGCATATGGAAATAAGTTCAGAAAGTTAGAAGGTATACAAATATATAATAGATGAGTGCTGAAAGAGTTAGATAGAACTTAAAACTATGTTTGCAATAACAGCTGGATAATAGGTATTTCTCTGTCTTTGCATCTCAGTCCCGGATACCTTTAGAAGAATCTTTATTGCTCAGGGTGTCTTGAGTGTTTTTGTGGATGTGCTGGATATTAGGGTTATTAAAGAATCTATGAATATTTTTTATTTTTTTATTTTTTTAATTTATTTGAAAGGACAGAATCTATCAAAATTTAGTCCAAAAGCACTAAAGCTCAACCAAACGTAAACAAAAACAAATAATTTCAAATCTAGATCAAACATATTATTAATCGATCAAATATACATTTTTGTACGAAATACATATTAATAACGAGATACTAATTCAGTTGCAACCAAATAAAGAAACTAATTCAGTTGGTAGTAGGAATGAAATTACCCATGAGCTTGATTTTGCAAGACCATCCCTGCCAGATCTGCAACCTCTGCAAGTGCCTCCCTCCATGCCTTCACCTTCTGCAGCGGTTGAGTTTTTTGGTGTCTAGCAAATGCCTTTGCAAGACTTCCTGTCTGCTTCCTTACATGGGATGGATCCACATCGTAGAAGACAGGCAAAACGACATGGTCATCTGAGGTCCTCCTCTTGCGTTCAAGGATCATCACCAGCTCGTCGAGGCACCATCGGGACGACGCGTAGTCTTTCGAGAACACAATGACAGAAGTTCGTGAGTGTTTGATTGCTTTCTGCAATTCGGGCTTGATACCTTCTCCTCTCTCGACTTCGTCGTCTCGGAAAGTGTGAAATCCGGCGCTGACAAGGGCCATGTAGAGGTGGTCAGTGAAAGTCTTGCGAGTGTCTGGGCCTCTGAAACTCAGGAACACGTGATAACGACAATATCGAGAAGCATTAGAAGAGGAGGTCTGTGGATCAGCTGCTTTCACAAGAGCCATGGATATCGACGACTTGAAGTGGTCAAGAACAAACTAGCGTTTGCTGGTTTCTCTGATGAGCTGTGGAAAATTAATTTAAAGCTTCAATTGAAAGCCAAGCATGTTATGATGAATTGCAGAATTCAATGAATGAAAAAAGACAGCCTACCTATAACCCCATTGACTTGACTTGAAAAGCGATTAGGCTAACATAGCACACAGAAAATTCATGTCACTACTACAAAATAGTTAAACCACGACACAAAATAGACAACAGTGCATCTTAAAACTGTCGTTATGTTTTAAAAGACGACGGTGTTTTCAAAACCGTCATGATATATCATCTTATGCACTACTAGCGTTAGATTGATTTTTAAAAGACGACACTTGTCACTAACAAGCGTCGTCTTTTAAAACACGCTGAATAAAAAAAAGGCCACTTGATTTTTAAAAGACGACGCTTGTTAGTGACAAGCGTTGTCTTTTAAAAATCAAGTGGCCTTTTTTTTGGTAAAGACACGGTTTTTTTTAAAGAACTGTCGTTTATTATATGTAAAGATGACGGTTTTTTTTAAAGAACCGTCGTCTATTATATGTAAAGACGACGGTTTTTTTTATTTAAAAAGGGTCGTCTATTGTATGTAAAGATGACGGTTTTTTAAAAAAAAGGGTCATCTATTATATGTAAAGATGACGGTTTTTTTTAAAAAAAAAGGGTCGTCTATTATGAAGTAAAGATGACGTTTTTTTAAAAAAAAGGTCGTCTATTATATGTATAGATGACGGTTTTTTTTAAATAACTGTCGTTGTTTTGTTATATAGACGACGGTTTATGACAAAAAATCGTCGTTGTTTATAGGTAAGGACGACGTTTTTGTTAAAACTGTTGTTAATTGTAGGCAAAATACAACGGTTTTTATTTGCAAAAAAAGGCCACTTGATTTTTAAAAGACGACGCTTGTCACTAACAAGCATCGTCTTTTAAAACACGCTAAAAAAAGGCCGCATAAGTGAATTCGCGCTAGACAAATTTTCAGATTTTCCCCCGTCTCTGAAAACCTTATCTCTCCCTCCTTGAAACCCTACTGAGCTCTCTAAAACATTCTCATGAAACTCTCTACAAAGTCATCAGAAAATCGATATCAATGAAGGAGTTGATAGATTGAGGTCTTCGCAGATCCATAAGATAGAGAGGGAGGTTCTGTATTTGAGAATCAAAGCTGGTTTGGATGGTGAAGATCTCGATCTCCACGCTCTTTAACGATGATCTCCATCTCAGGCGTTCAACTCTCTCATCAACCTCAGCGGCTTGGTCCGATTAGCTTTCCAATTTCGTAGCCGCGATCTAGAAAGACTCGTCAAAATCTGTCGCGCAGGCCACTTCAGGCCCATGGCTGTCGTCACCACTTCAGGCCCTTGGCCCGAGCACTCCTCTGAAGGTCCAAGCCCTATAATTGTCCTATCTCCTGATAATTGTGAAGATCGAAACCCTAGCCTCCTACCTTTCGAAAGGTTTGATTTGAAAGTCACATAATCTCTCAATACCCTTCTATATCTTGCTAGTGAATTCTTGATTAGTCTATTTGCGTTTCTGGTATGTTCTTTGTCTCCCTGAGATTATTTCGGCTGTAAATCGTGATGGTTGCACCAAGTTGTGAACCTTGTTAATCAGTTATGACCTTTTCAGCCATATCTATTGCTCTTCTTCTCTGATTACACTTTAAGGTAATAGCTTATCCAAGTATATTACTATTGTGCTTCTTTTGAGAGATCATGCTCTAACTCCTTTTTTTTTTTTTTTTGCAGATTTATAACTTTTTTTTTTACAGGTTTTCTATGGTCTTTTCTATGTGAGTCATATGTCTTTTTGTTGTTGAAAATTTGTTACCTTCTCTTTTCACCATCATTTTATTTAAATATTTTCCCTTTTGCAGGTTCTCGATGGTCTTTTTTATGCTCATTTTACAAGTTTTCTATGGAAATATGGTCCAATGGTAAAATTTCTCTTCCACCTAATTTTATATGTTTGTAATCTTAGCTTCTTTTTTTTTATTTTTTTAATCTCTATCATTTTGATTTATTTACAGGGATGATGGAGGAGACTTCGGTTGTGCATCATTTGTATGTTTGGATGAGGAAGACTTGGATTAGGAGTACGTAGGTCTTGTTAGGAAAATATTGTACTACTTAATTACCATATGTATCAATTGAATATTTATATTTAATTGGTAGGAATTATGTTTGTTGTAGAATAAAGTTTTATGAAAGAAACTATTTTTGAGTGTATATATTCATTAATAAGCATTATGGTTGGTTTTCTAGTTAAAATCACTGTATAGCATCATAGGAAATAAAAAAGAACTAAAATGTAGCAGTTTGGGAACTTATTAGATGACGGTTTTTATAATAAATCATGGTATTTACAAATAATTAATGACAGTTTTTATAAACCAACCGTTGTCTTTATAGATAATTAACAATGGTTTTTATAAAACAACCCTCGTCTTTACAAACAATCCACGACGGTTTTCATAAAAAACCGTCATCTTAACCTATAATACACGACGGTTTTATTAAAAACCGTCGTCTTTCCTCCTATAATTAACAATCTTTACCTCTAAACAACGATGATTTTCTTTAAAAACCGTCGTCTTTATAGATAAATAACGACGGTTTTCAAAGCATTACAACGACGGTGGATCCCCGTCGTCTATTTCGTTTTTTGCAGTAGTGTGTTTTCTCAAATGTCTTCATTAGAAAATGACCATAATGTCACATAACAGTGATTAAATACCAAAATTAATTTCTCATTGGCTGAAGTCTCTTCATCTTATCACGTCCAATTCCTTACACTTGACTCCAAAAGAAATAATGTCATTGTTGTAACCATTTCTCTATTAGGTTATTAGTCGTCGTCTTGCCTATTTTAATTGCTGGAAAACTGGCAATTGAGGTTCAAATGGGAGGTGCTGGTGGTTGCGGTTTAAGGATGGACGGGACAGTTGGGCTTTAATTGCTGGAAGAGTGAGCATTTGTTATTGGTATGCTTGTATTTCTCTCTCTGCTTACCCGTGTATTTGGGGTCAGGAAAGTAGGCATGAATTTTGATGGCCCCAAGCAGCCCAAAACTTCCACTATCTGATCCCTCAACGGGCCTTATGGACACTTGTAACCATCCACACCACAAACCGCTTAGCAAGCCCCAGGTATGTATGTGGCTTGGGCCCACTTAAGCTTGTCTGGTGGTTTAGCATATGATAATGTATTGGCATGGCATGTACATTATTTATATATTTATTTAATGGATAAATTCCTAAAATACAGCTTGGATTAACGTATAACCAACATTATATGTTATATTGGGCTTTAAATATTATTGGGCTTCTCGTGACATTTTGGGCCTCAACATATTGTTATTGCTATCACGTGGCTGCTGTGGATGATTCCCAGCAAGGACATTGGAATTGCCCATGGTGAAGACAAAGGAGTGAAACCCTCAAAAGTTTCAAAAGAAAATAAGGATGCAAATCACGAGCCACCAGATTGGTGCTCTGATACCATGTAAAGAATAAAAGAGATGGAATAATCGTTATGTACATAATACTATCCTTTATATACTAGGTACAATCTCCTATTCTAGCAATGTAAAGAATAAAAGAGATGGAATAATCGTTCTGTTATTGATATGCTGCTGTACATAATATTATCCTTTATATACTAGGTTTACAATCTTCTATTCTAGCATAATTCCTAATTAAGGCTACAATCCGGGTTCGACCCATAAACCTTGGGGTCTAATATAGGAAAGACAATTACAATATTTACAATCCTTCAATTACAAGATTTGATTTCCAACAGGTAGTTCTTGGAAATTTCATAATGATCGCTTTCATGGTTGATAACGAAGGATTTGATATGAAAGCCTGCATACTTTTCTTGGTCTATCAGCTAGCTAAGCCTACCCACCTTATACAAAGACTTGTAAAACTTATCAAACACGTTTTTTTTTTTTTCCTATCAAATGATAGGAATATCATTGATAAGTTAGAAGACTCGATTACAATAGCCACATAAGTAATCAATCACTTGAAACTCATATTTAGACTCAAATAAGACCTAATACAGGTTTGAATAGGAGTACAAAAGATAATAACGGCTACGATACACCCATATCAATAAGGGTAAAAGATAATCACGACTATGGTACTCTCACCAATGGAATACAAAAGATTATCCAACACGTTCATGCTCTAGTTTCGTACTGATTTTGAAGTGATGATTAAAAGGGAATTGGAACTTGCTTACTTATATATTTACTGTCCGTATGTCTATTTGACTGTGTTTTGGCTTTCAATTTCGATGCATGCCATATGCGGGTCAGTTTCTGTCTTGTATGATTCTATCCAGGACAATGCATGCCATATAGTAGATACTCGATCGAGATTGCAAGGCTAGTCATGCATCAATCTCACCTTTTTCCACATCAGTTTTGGCTTCTTTTTCTTTGATATTTCTTCAACTTCAAGAATCTCTCAAGTGGGTCGTCCTCCATTTGACTATCGAATGGCTATAACTTAAGGCAGCCTTTCAGGGAAAAAAAAGAAAAAGAACAAAGACTTATGATTTCATTGATTCTGTCATGCCTCCCCTACAGCATGAGTTTTGCCTCTCTTTTTTCACATCACTGTTCCAATCTTATGCTTGGCTCCTCCAAGCATGAGATTGAGGGGGGATGTAAGAGTATCAATGATGATGATATTGCCAAGTGTCAACAGATCAATGAGTAAGCTATTAGAATGTGGTTAGAGTTGTTAGCAAAGTGAGTAGCCAGCTAAGACTGTAGTTAGGCTGATATAAAGATTGTAATGTGCTCAGTTAGAGCTTAATGAAATACAGAAACCTACAATTCCTTTTCTGAAATTCTCTCTGCTTCTACAGTTTCTTTACTCTGTTCTTCAATTTCTCTTCATCTTAACAATTAATGGGACGGCTAATTAGTCTAGAAGAAGAGTATGATCAACCCCTTCAATCTAATGGGTTTTCTTAATTACACTTCAAGCAATCTTTCACTCTACAGATTGTGATAAATTTTTGTAACCAACCTTCAAATGTCGCTTTTTAAACAATAAATTAAAACTTGTTTATCTATATATATAAAGCAAAAGGCTGAGAATGGTGAAACATTCAAAATACAAGAAAATGCCATGGGGATTTGGGTTTCAATAGGGTTTTGTCACTGTTTTGGGAATTTCCAATGTTCTTGATCGATTGCTAGTCAGTTTTGGGGCTTTTATATGAGATTGCTGATTTCAAGCCTTTGAATTGGGGATTTACGAATTCATCTCTGCTTCGAGTAATTCTCCATTGATTTGCCAATTCAAAGACCCATCGATTGGGATTTGTTGTTGTTTTCTGTAAGAATTACTACTCAACTTGTAGCTGCTCAGATTGATTCGACTCGCTGACTTCAATTCCATGTTTGCCTACGAAGGTTCTATTTCCTCAACTATGGTGGATTTCAGATTATTAGTTGCATTCCTGCTATTTGGATCCTATGAATGTTCTTTTGGTATGTCTGTTGTTCATCCTCTATCTCTCTGATTTCAATAATTAGAGAAATACTATGTTCAAAGATTCCAGCTTTCTATCCACCTTTGATAGTTATTGTAGCTGCTCCCAAATCAACTATTGAATTCCTTGCTATAACATCACCTTCCTGTTCTTGAATACATCACCATGGACCAAATATTGATGATTCATTTATTATTTGCTTTGTCAATTTTTCTCGTTCATCCAAAATCTCAGTACCCCTATTCTTGACTCTTAAATCCCACTTCTTTGGAGAACAAGAAAATCTTCAATCACTCAATCCTTACATGATTCTGTCACAATTCTCTTCTCACTCTTCTTATCTCAGGGGACAAAGAATTTCCCATTTCTCATTCTCTTCTATCTCTTTTCTCTAATATCTAAGGCAACAAAAGAATTTCTCAATTCTTCCTCTTTCCTATCTCCTTTCTACAATCTCTAAGGGTACAACAAAATTTCCCAATTCTTCTTCTTTTCTATCTCCTTTCTACAATCTCTAAGGGTACAACAGAATTTCCCAATTCTTCCTCTTTTCTATGTCCTTTCTACAATCTCTCTGATTAGGGAACAAATGCATTTCCCAATTCTTCTTTCTTTCTATCTCCTTTCTTTAAATTTTCAGGGAACAAAGAATTTCCCTCTTCTCTTATTCTATCTCTTTATATATGTGGGAGGTCTGATTTCTTATTGAGGATGCAATTATTTGGCAAATTTGGGATACTTGGTGGTTCATACCTTGAATCAGTTGGTAAATCTCATAGGCACACAGTTAATCATTTGTGGTACTAAGGTTGCGAAATTTGTGGACTAGAAGAGTTGCTGGAGTCTCTCAATGGTTTACCTTCAGAATACAACACTTTTAGGTGTGTTATGTGATGTCAAGAAAGTATGCTCTCATTCCAGGAGTTTCACTGTCAATTGCTTGCTGAAGAAATAATGATTGCATATTCTGGTCGTGCTTGCTATGGAGGTTCAGATCTATAGCAGCCCTTGCAGATTCTGTCATGCCTCCCCTACAGCATGAGTTTTGCCTCTCTTTTTTCACATCACTGTTCCAATCTTATGCTTGGCTCCTCCAAGCATGAGATTGAGGGGGGATGTAAGAGTATCAATGATGATGATATTGCCAAGTGTCAACAGATCAATGAGTAAGCTATTAGAATGTGGTTAGAGTTGTTAGCAAAGTGAGTAGCCAGCTAAGACTGTAGTTAGGCTGATATAAAGATTGTAATGTGCTCAGTTAGAGCTTAATGAAATACAGAAACCTACAATTCCTTTTCTGAAATTCTCTCTGCTTCTACAGTTTCTTTACTCTGTTCTTCAATTTCTCTTCATCTTAACAATTAATGGGACGGCTAATTAGTCTAGAAGAAGAGTATGATCAACCCCTTCAATCTAATGGGTTTTCTTAATTACACTTCAAGCAATCTTTCACTCTACAGATTGTGATAAATTTTTGTAACCAACCTTCAAATGTCGCTTTTTAAACAATAAATTAAAACTTGTTTATCTATATATATAAAGCAAAAGGCTGAGAATGGTGAAACATTCAAAATACAAGAAAATGCCATTGGTTAATGCAAAAATTAAGAATTGAAATTATTAATTAAATGAGGATAATATGGTAAATTCACACTTTTTCATATTTAAAAAAATTAAAATTAAAAGAAAAATCAGATAATGGCCAATTTTTATGGAACACAACTACCCATTATCTTTTTAATTCTAAAATAAATTTTAATTTTAAAAAAAAAACCTCTCGCAGGCGCGGAAGCGCGTGGAGAGGCTAGTCTTTATAATATTGAAAGATGCCCTAAAATTTGTATCCAAACTATGAAATCGCAGAATTACAAAGTAAGCCAACGTTGCAAATTTGTTTCATTTTTTTTTTTTTGAACGGGCAGAGTAAATCTAATTATAAAAACCTAGAATATTTAAGCTTTACGTATGAGGTCTCAAGTTCATATTAGTCAAAGATTCTCAAGCGTGTATGCTCCATTTGGGACTAATATGTCAAAAAACGTCGCCTAACCCAATCAGTTGCTGCTCCAACAAATACCACTCTTTACATTATTTTTCTTGAACTTATTTGTTTAGGGACTAATTAGGCGATTAGTTCAACATAATCATAAATTAAGCAGGCGTATTACTCTGTTTTCACTCTGTGACCTTTGTTACTCTGTTTTCCGAGAGTTTTACGTTATGGGTTCCCTTGTTTGGGGCTTTGGTCTTCTTTTTTGGGCTTTTGGAACCAAGACCATATTAAATTCATGGCCCCAGTAGCTGATGGTTTTGTTACATTGGTCAAAAGCATAAGATAGGCATAGAAACCAAATCAGATTGGGCCATGTTTTGAGTGATTGTAGAAGACCCATGGGTGTGCTGAGCATTTCTGTTAGTGCAAGAAGAATGGGTGTGTAAAGGAGATTTGTGAGGAACTTAGTCGATCCTCAACTCTATTATTCAAGTTCCTATAACTTTCAAAATGGAACGCTCTGGCATAGTTGTTTCATTTATTAATCACTATTTGGTTGTCTATAGATTTATTCTCTGAAAAATTTACATACTAAGAGAATGTTCTTGATATGCATTGACTGTTCTTGATATAGAATTAAACATATGGTACTGAGATTTGTAATGCGCTTGAGATTTTGGCTCTTTTCAGCACCTGTCATAAATTAATTTTATAAAATGAGCAGCTCAAAGAATCAAAAGAGAACATTGCATTGCGTGATACATATTCGAAGAAGATCGATGCATTTGATGCTAGGAAATGAAATAGGTCTTAGGAAGGAAAACATTGGATATATGCAAGAAACAACTGTATGCAGTTCGGGTACAAAGTTTATCCACGGCTTGTTGACTGTCGCTTCTTTTGTGTGAGAGAGAAGACCGGGTGATGAGAGAAAGCGTGAGAAAGAAGCAAGCTGCGGAGATGAGCACCTTCCCCTTCCAGCCACGGAGGCCGCCGGATTTGCTGCTTGTCGTGACTGCAATTGTCTGATCATAATGTTGCTCTTCTTCTTTGACTGTAACAAAATAAAAAATAACAGAAAATCCCAACAAATTAGATGAAACTTAATAGTCGGAGTAAAATCAAATGCGTCAATAAACAACATACCCGTCGTATCTTCATCATCAGAGTCCTCAAGGATCTTATTAAACCAAATCGGATCTTCCATTTCATTTCTGCTAAAAAGCAAGTATACTCCTGGCTGATATTGACCCAAATTTCCACTGCTGACACGTGGATAATAAGAAGCATCTGTGGAAACAGTCATCATATTATGATTCTCTTGTTGCAGCTGCTGCACAAGCTGGATGCCAAACTCCTTTACCTGAAGCCAAGGTTGCATAATTACTGAAACAACCACTTCATCGCCACCTTCTAAGTGAACCTGCTCCTCCAACTTCCAGAGGCTTAACCATATCATGTCTTCTCCTTCACCTGGAATACCATAGAATATTGGGCAATAGATCCACTTCAGACCCTTGCTCTTATTTCTGACTTTAGTAACTAGTGGCCCAGGTGGCCCAGGTGAAGCTCCAGCAGAATAATTAGCATGCAAGTTTGTATAGACAACGAAGACCTTCAAGCCTTGAATTCTTTGATTGTCAAGTAATGGCACGGTAAAAGATATCGGGGACTTTGTACTTTTGTGGCTGAACTGCCCTGGAACCTCATTCCCAGCAAAAAATGTGCTGAATATACCCTTTTGATATAGCCCCTGTAAATCACAATATTATAAGTAAATTCTTTACTATGAGAGACAGAGACAGAGACAGAGACAGAGACAGAAAGAGAGACAGAGAGACAGAGAGAGATAGAGACAGCGAGACAGAGAGACAGAGAGACAGAGAGACAGAGACAGAGACAGAGAGACGCTCACCTCGACGGGATTCCAAACATCCTTTGCAGACGTCCAATTTCGTTTGCCCATCCGAATGGGTGCCATGGATTCCAAGTTTGACAAGCCCAAAAGGTTAATCATTTCTGCATCAACACTTCCAATGGGTTCTAGCTTGTACATATTCTCCCACTCAACTAGGTTGCGATTGTTTAACAACATGGTACGTGTTCTGGACCGACGGCATTGATATGTTATTTTTTCCAATGAAAAGCAATCTGCCACATTCAACGTGGCCACTTTTGGTAATCCCTCAAGCAATTTCAAACTCCCACATCCCCAAAAAGAAAGTTCATTGAGCCTCGTTAAACCTTTGATGCAATTTGGTAGGCTACAAATTGGATTGTAACCTACATTTAGTCTTCGCAATGAGGATAGATTACTAAATTCCCTTGGAAAGGCATCATTCGAAATATTGCACTTCTGAAGATTTAAATCAACTAAAGAGCATGTTAAAGAACTCAAGAAACATGAACTTCTTCCTGGGACTAGTTCACCTATCAGAATTCCATCCGTATCAAGCACTTTCAGAGATTCAATGTTCCTCAACATCTCAATTGATAACTCATTAAGACTTGTGCAACCAGATATAATAAGTGTTTCAAGTAATTTTAGCATACATATGTTCTCTGGAAGCATCTTAAGATTTTTGCAATCCTTCGTATTCAGGTAAACAAGTCTCTCAAGGTTTCCAATGGATCCATGGACATAAATCAAGCTCACACAATCTGTAAGAATAAGTTTCTCTAGATTTGGGCAGAATGAGAAGTCAGTGGTTTCTGTAAGGGAATGAGAATGGCTGAGATCAAGAATCTTCAATGATGGAAGACACTGTTGGGGGAAAGATGTACAGAAGCAAAAAATGTGGGGAGTTAATTGTTAATAGATACAGAATTTTTTTTATGAAACGAAAAGCTTAATGAAAGTGAAAATTGAAAAAAAAAAAAATTACAAAAGCGTAGAGTAACATACTTTTGTTCCTTTGCAGACTTGCCTCAAGCTGCTATATCTCATTTCAAGAACAACCAGGCTCCTCAAAGAAAACTCGGTGGGTATAGAATCCAAAGGAAACTTAGTCCAACACAACCATCTTAATCCTGTACAAAATTCTGCATAAGATCCGTTAAGTTGTACATGACTAAGATGGAGTAGTTTTAGTTCCCGCATCTTTGCAAATGCATTGGTTTCCAAGACTATCTCATTTGAGTTTATGAGAATGTTTGTAGGGAGCATATGCATATCAAACACAAGACCTTCAATTGTTCTCGTACCCTACAAAATAAAGGAGAAACACATTTGGAAAATATTTACAAGAAGGAAAACATATATGTGTACATATAACACATGTTTCTTACATTATTTTCCGACAGGATTTTGAAGGAATCCTTATGATGCCATACTCTACTACGCTTCCAAGGCTCCTCTGATTCTTGGTTAACAATTTCTCTTCCCATTCCACAAATCAGGTCATGCATAAGCACCTTGTCAAATTCATCAATTGTCACCAAACATCTATCAATGAGATTTTGAATGCCAACCATTGTATAGAAATCACATCCATCTAGTATTTTAACAATGTAATCTTTGTCCTTTCCGATAAAGAAACAAGCAATGTGGAGGAATAATTTTCGGTCATGGTCATCTTGCAAAGAATCGTAACTTACTCTTAGCTTATTTACTATTTCACCATTTGGAATGGCTTTTAATTTCTCCAATGCACTTTTCCATACACCTATACTTTCCCCCAACAACGAAGAACCTAAAACTTGAAGGGCTAATGGAAGTCCTCCGCAATGATCGACTAGCTTCTCTGAATATTCTATGTAATCTTCAATGGGATGGTCT
>NW_018924675.1:5671-22916 GCF_002207925.1 Prunus avium | reverse complement strand
TTTTGGGCTTAGCCCTTTTTTTTACCAAAAAAAAAAAAAAAAAAAAAAGGATCATCCATCCATTGACTTAAAAAGGAATTATTCTGAGTCAAGCAAATGAAATCATTATGTGTTTTTTTATTCTTTAAGATAAAAAAAAGGGAGAACGTAGCAAAAGCAATCCAACTAGTGGGAGCTTCTTGAACATAAAAGGACAATACGATTTGGAGACTTATTTGTGTCTTTTATAAAGACATGGGCCCTTGAAATGAAGGCATGACAAATTCTAGGTTCACACCACGCCATTGCCAGGAAACCTCTGCCTATTATCACTTCGATCTTGCTGGATCCAAATTTTATGCTCCAATAAACTATGGGCTAGTTCTCATGTTGGAAATACAAACATTTAGAAATACCACACCTGTTGGGCCGAATATACTATTCAAAGGGTAATCATGGCTCACTAAGTGACATTTTGTTGCCGGGCTAGGCTCTAGCGAGAACGTCTTTTTGCGAACAATTGGTGCAAACTTCTATATACACCGTTGGATAAGCTTTGACGGTTAAGATTATAAGTTGGGTCCAATTAGATTTCACGTAGAAACGGGTATTAAAAAAACCCATGTATCCGGATCATATTCCTCTCTTTTTTTTTAATTTTTCGGTATATGGATATCATCTTCCTCTCTTTCTTCCACCTTCTCTCTTCTCCATATTTCTCTCAATCTCTCTTACGCAGACTCCACCCAACACGCCACCCTCCCTGATCACCACCTTCTCACCATCTTGTCCAGCCACGTCTCAAGGCATCCAAACATCACACCCACCGCCACTCTCTCTCTCTTCCCTACCCACTGACGCCAAGCCCAGCCCCGACACCCAAGCTGCCACCACCTAAGCCTCCTTCCCAGCACAGTCATCCCGCCGCATTACCCATCCCTCTTCCTTCTTCTCTCTCCCACTTTCTTTCTCTGTTCCCCTTATCTCTTCGACATCCCAAGTTCCAGTTATGAACACTAGTAAACTAAAACCCCCAGATTAAACAACAAACTCGGCCAACACCATAGCTCCCAACCTCATCCCAATCGCTCTCCCAACTTCCAAACCTTCCCTCCAAACCTTCCCTCCCCATCCCATTCCCTCTTTATTCGACGATTCGGCAGACACCAACCCCAGCCCATTCCACCACCATCCTCCCAGGGCCGGTCCTGAGTTTTCAAAGGCCCAGGGCGAAAATCTAAAATGTGCCCTACACACATTAATCACTAATACTAGTATACTTCTTGTTTTATCAACTAAGCATTGGATTTTTTGAGAAAGTATTTATTCGAAAATATTTTTAGACTTTGAGCAATGTCTTCCATATTCCTAAATAATGAAAACAAATGTCCAATTATGGATACCATACCAGTGAGTCAAAGAATTTCAAGAATGCAAGTCAAGCCAATATCAAAGAATTCTTTTAAAACTCTCGTCATGGATCCTTTGTTCCAAAAATTTCAGATTCATCTCAATATCCTATTCCTAAAAATTTTGGAAAAATATTAAATCAATTTATTATAATATAATATAACACTTACTATAATAAAATTTGGGGCCCCTGGAATAATGGGCCCAGGGCAGTCGCACTGACTGCCCCTGGGCAGGGCCGGGACTGCATCCTCCCTCTCTAATCTCCGCCACCCACCCATTCTCATTGGTGCTGAAAAGAGAAAAGAAGCGTGAATTTTTTTAGGATGAGGGAACAAGAAGAGGGTGGGGCGAAATTAGAATTTCACCCAAAAATAGAGCGCCAACGAAAACAAAATAGGGAGGAGAAATCAAAGTCTATGACGCACATGCCATGTCATAGAAATCAATGTCCAAGCCTCTGCCACATTTCAATCTATTATACTTCATATTATTTCTCTATAATTTAATTTCTAAAATTTATAATAAATAAATTAAAAATCATAAAAATACACAAAAATTCTTATGAATATCTTGTCATATTCTCTTCTCCTTAAAGCTCCAAAATGCTAATTCTAAATTATAAAAATACAAATCAATAATAAAAACTCAACTTTATTTATAGATATAAATCAAACCATTCTATCACATGTACTCTTGCTTCCTTGATCAAATGATTCTCATTAATTTAAATACATGAAATCATGATTTTAGATCTTCATAATGGAATGCTATGTCATAAGAAATTCGTAGCAATTTTTGGTATATTTTTCTGATTTTTATAAAAGTTTTTCAGAATTGTTTAAGATAAAACACAATAAATTACAAAAGCATGACACGTGTTACCATCTTATATGGCCACACATGAGAAATGCTCACAGGATGGAGTAATTTTTGGTTGTTCCGGGTACACCATGTGGCTGGTGTACCATCCAATAGACAGAGGATATATGAAATATTTCTAATGCAGCTCGCCACATATTATAAAAAGAAATGCAGTAAGTTGGACAATAATTCAACATGTCCTATGTTTATTGGATGGCACACTAGCCACGTGGTGTATCCGGAACATATAAAAATTTATCCACAGGGTGCTCTTTAAAAGCTGCCATGTGTCATATTATTTCCCTATGATTTGACTTCTAAAATACACCCCAAAAAAAGTGTATTTTCCGACATACTTTGAGACTTTTTCTAAGAGTACTTTTACAGTCGGAAATAAAATGCATCATGGTGACATATTTTCAACAGTTAACCTTTTTTAGTCGAAAAAAGTACATTTTCGACGACATTTGGGCCCCTTGGGAAAAAGTTTGTTGTAAATGACAAATTCTTTTTTTGGTAGTGAGAGATAGAACCAGAGAGACGCAGAGTGAGAGTGGGTGTGGGCTCTAGAGGAGAAAGATTGAGTGTTGTTTTGATTTGGGGCTGAGAGAGAAGCGCGAAATTTTTGTTATGTCGCGCGAGAGGTTGTATTAGAGTAATGTTCTATGTGAAACTAATATCTATATACAAAAACAAACTATAATATATGAAATAGATATCAATATATAAAGTAATGTTCTATTTCACTGTTGTGACCTTATTTTTGGAATGTCCACGTTCACAATTTCTCAACATATATACTAAATTATCTTATCAAGTATACTATATTTCTAAGTTGTATGATGTATTCTTAATAATTTATCAAAGTCAAGTTTCCTTATATACTAATATTGTGATCATTACTCTTCCACACTACAACTTTTCCTCCAATTATTAATTCAAATTTCCTAAACTCAAATTTGGACTTTCAGACTTCTTAGTAGAATATAATATTACAAGGAGTTTGAATAAATTTTCGGTGTATTTTTCTGATTTTGTGAATATTTTGTGTATTTTTAAAGATAAATATAGACAAAACAATACTCTGATGACACGTGGCTACGCGATAATGATACTTGTATTAAGCACTGATGATGCACCATTCAGGTGCTGCCACATAATATTATCTTCCATTTATTACTATTTTTTTAATGTTTTAACTTTAATAAATCATAACAAATTCATTAAAAAAAAACAGAAACATGATACGCCCTAATATAAGCTTAGATCCGTACTCTTCCTCCAATTTCACTTCAAATTTGTACAAAATATTTTAGTTTCCGCTTTCAGCCAAGAAAAACACAACATTAATTATTCATATTTGATCCTCTCTCTTCTTGATTCATCTTTCCATCTTTCTGTCTTTCTCTCTCCCTCAAATCATCTTCTATTCTCCAATTCGATAGTTTGACTGTCTATGACCCACATCACACAGAACGAAACAACCAGAGAGGAGGAGACTTTTATCAAGCAGAATTTGAATTCAGGAGACTTCATGGGTAAGGAAAATATTCTGGTTGGATAGCCCCACAGGTGGATGGCCCCACTGTCTCTGTGCCCACGAAACTTCTTCCAGCAACAGAAGAAAAAAATAGTGATTTGGTCTTTGGGTTTAGATTTGGAATGAGAATGGGTGGGTTGGGGAGATTGAGTTTGAGAGAAATATGGAGAAGAGAGAAGTTGAAGAAAGAGAGGAAGGTGATCCGGGTACATGGGTTTATTAATACCCGTTTCTACGTGAAACCTAATTGGATCCAACTTATAATATCAACCGTCAAAGCTTATCCAACGGTGTAGATAGAAGTTCGCACCAATTGTTCGCAAAAAGACGTTCTCACTAGAGCCTAGCCCGAACCCCCAAAACCCACACTTCAGCTTCTCAGACTTCTCTGCCTCTCACTGTCGCCGTCTTTCTTCTTCTTTCACCTTCGAAAGGTTAGGGTTTCTTTCTCCCCCTCTGTTGCATTTGTTTGGTTTCTTAGCTGAGACAAGGAAAATTCGTTAACTTTAGAATTTAGGATTTCTGAATTGGTTGCGTATTTGCAATGAGATTGTATGTCCCATTAAAGCTAAAACTTTTGTGGAAGTAATTATATGAATACCCAAAATTTATAGGAATTGGTTGCTTAAATATTTAGGTTTTGGAACTCGTAGGGGCTTTGTATGTCCCATTAAAGCTAAAACTTTTGTAAAAGTAATTATATGAATACCCAAAATTTATAGGAATTGGTTGCTTAAATATTTGGGTTTTGGAACTTGTAGGGGTTCAGAAGTCAGAAAATGAGGGTACCTTCAAAGCAGAAGAGAAAGGCTCGTGACAGTGACAGTGAGTTTGAGGATGATGACGATTTAAACAGTGACGAGCTAATGGTTAGTTTGTATCTATATTTCTGTTATTGGATTTTGATAATCATTCAGTTTTATTTTGGTGCTTGTGTTGGTAATTGATGATTGTTATGCAGATGGAGCAGGAAGAGGATGACTTTGACGATGATCAGGAGGAGGAAGAAGAATCAGAAGATGAAGAGAATGAAGAAGAATCAGAAGATGAAGAGGATGAAGAAGAAGAAGAGGAAAATGGTGATGGGCAAGATGATAATAAAGATGCTGAGATAGAAGAACTTGAGAAAGAATACATGAGTCTTCGTGATCAAGAGCAGTAAGAGACTTCTGTTGACAAGCATTTTATTTTTGTTTTTACTTTTTAAGTTTGTTATGCTTAATTAGAATTAAGACATACTATATTGGTATGTATGAGTATATGCTACTGTTGATTACACTGATGTTCTGTCTCAAATTTCAAACCATTGTAACGCTATAATATTGCATAAAGTTGCATTTTCATGTAGCACCTAAATAATATGAAAGTTGGGTGAATATCAGATTCATGATGAGGAAATTTAGTATTATGCTGAAGAAGTCACTAAAGAAATTACTTAGTTTGTGACCGTATCTATAGAAATTGAATACTGGTGCCATGTTCATCTTAGCTCTAGGCTAAGTTTCAGTAATTATTTAATTTTGTTATTGTAAAAGGACAAACCAACAGGAACATGCATACATAAGCAAATCCTAGTAAAAAATGGTATGTAGTCTGTGTCTGGGTTATATTCAGTTGTATGTGTATGCAATTTTTTGGTTCTTGATAAACAACAGAAGAACATACATACTTCAGCTGACATATGAAGTTAATTTTGCCCTTCGTTTTTTTTTTCTTTCTTTCCATGCAGAGATATTTTAAAGAATCTAAAGCGTCACAAGGATGAAGATCTTCTTAAAGGTCAAGCAGTGAATAACCAAAAGGTGTGTTTGCAAATAATGGCTCTTATAATTTCCACAAAATATGTTTTATTCGTCAATGGGAAAGTATTGTTCCTTATTTAATACTTCTTTTTATGTGTCACCTTAAAGTTGACAAAAGGATTTACATAGTGAATTATAATATGATTGTTTTTCATTCTTACCCTTGGTTCTATGGTGTTGTTTTCCTTTTGTCTGAAGGCTCTTTGGGACAAGACTCTTGAGTTCGATTCTTGCTTCAGAAAGCGTTCTCAAGTTCAAATAGATTACCACAGGTCTGTTTCAGCAGCTTTCCTTTTCCTGTTTTACTAGCTTTTTGTCATGTTAACTATTATGTTCATACATGAGAGGTTATCTGCAGGAGCCAGTTAGGTCTTTATTTTGTGATTCACATGAGGGTGTCAATGCAGCATATTCGGATCTAGTTAACGCATCAAAAAGAACTTTGGATTCTCTAGTGGAACTAGAAGAGGTATGGCCGTCATACAAAATTATAATGTCTACATGGTATTACTTGGTCTATGGTTACCTTCATAGCTTGTAGTAATATGATAAGTAATTTATATATTATTATGGTTTGCTAATATTGCCATCTGTGTATACTAACATCACTTACAACATGCTACTTTTCTTGTTACAGGCTTTACTTGAAAAGAACCCATCCATTGTTCAAGCAACAGATAGTATGTAAAAACTACATTCATCATACTATTGTTTGTATTTTGTAATGAAAATTGACCCTCTGTCATTGTCGTGCATTAACTATCATTTTCTGCATGATAAGAATTGCCAATATGCGAAAGGTTTTGCTATGCTTGGTGTTTTCTGTGTTTGAAGTTTTTAATAGCCATTTTGTTCCTTGTTAAGAGTGTGTAACTTATAAACATACAATTAGCTAAGATAGTTAGGTCTTTTAAATCGAAATTTGAGGAAATACTTCAAGTTTCCTTCCTTCCATATGATTATGGGGTTCTACAATTTTGAGAACTTCCCATGCAATAGTTATTTACTATAATTCAGAATATAATTAGGATTATGCTGGTACTAAGTTTGTTACTACTAATGGTGTCAAGGTGTCAATTGAGAGGAATGGAGTGGGCTCAGCGCTTTCCCAAGCTCAGTCCAAATTGCAAAACATTTAGCTTGAGCTTGAACCAGCTCAATTTTCAGATCTAAATCTTTGCCGTTCAGCTTTGGGTCAGCTGAACTGCAGTGAAGTTTGCGCTGAGTTCTGATCGAGTTCGAGTCAGCCCAGTAGCTGATGTTTTAGAGCCTATTAGGTGTGAAATTCAGAGTGGTCCTGTTGGTGTGATAAAATAGCTATCTTTAACACAAATTTAGACAGTTGGTGATTTTGATTACAGCCTTAAAGGTAGTTACCACTCCGGACTCCAGAGGTAGGTATTTGTTACAGTGGTCAAAAGCATAATATAGGCATAGAAACCAAATCAGATTGGGCCCGGTTTCGGTTGATCTGAGGGTAGACCAAGATTTGCCCGAATTTTAAATCTGGCTTAAAAAGTCATCCCAAAATCCTTCCAGCTATATCATATAAAGCTTAGTCAGATTAAGCCAAACAAATCCAGCTTTTGGGCTACCTTAGTCTAATTGACTGTCCTAGTTTGTACTATTTTCACTTTCATTAACTTCATACTGCATGTATACATTTATTGCTTGTCCTAATATGTTTCCTGTTCTTAAGGTAAATCTGCACGGTCAAAGCATTCAGAATCATCTAATAACATTGATGCTGATGGTGATGAGGACTGGTCACGGATTTCTCAGTTGCTTTCAAGGTACTCGAATCATATTCTAGATAATTTGAGAAGGAGGATCATACTCCACATATGCTCTTGTTGTATTGATCTCTATCTATACTTGTGTGAAACTGAATGTATTAAATTTTAGTTCATGCAATACCTGGCTGATCCATTTAGAGCAGCAAAAAGAAGCTTGAAATAGTGTTCCCTGTTTTCTTTTGGAATTTTTATTAAATGGTAGATTCAAGTATCTTAGTATTTTTTTCTCTAACTATATCATCTTTTATTAGGTAGTTGACAGTTAATACCTCATGATATTATGTTATAAAGCTTCTCATAACTGTTACAGATGAGATGTACCAGACAAGAATAGCATTTAAAGTCGGTTGATATTTTAAATTCAACTTATGAAAGTGGAGTAAATTAGTATGTTTGCTAAAGGGGCTGGCAAAGGACCATGAAATTATTTGTCTTTCTTAAAAATTCTACAGCGACATATGTATACGCCAAGATGCAATTATACTCGTGGGAAGTTACTTGCAGTAATGCTGCGACAACGTTCCTCATGATTTATGGTGTTTTGTTCTACTATGTTCAACATTTCATTGTTGTGAGCATTAAATTTTTTTAATGCAATTAACTTGGTCTAACTAAGGCCTTTCATGTTGTATCTTGTAGCATAGCTACTTTTAGAAACAAATCAATAGACAAATGGCAGAGGAAGACACAAGTGACCACAGGTGCTGCTGCTATTAAAAGCAAGCTGCATGCTTTTAATCAGGTTTGACCCTATGATTGAACTTATAATCAAGCTCCGACCTATGAGTGGACTTATACCCATGCTTTGCCAGATATTCGACATCAATGAATTTTCCTTTCCAATTGCAGAATATCAGTGAACAAGTTGCTTCTTATATGAGAGATCCAAGCAGAATGGTTAAGCAGATGCAGATGAGGGGATCAGCAATTGGTGTATTTGGCACTGTAAGATATTAAATCTTCCCTGTAAATTGAAAATATTGAAAATGTCACAGTTCCCAAGGTTGCATGGGGATGATCAGACAGAATTTTCATTTATAACACCATAAGAAGATATGTTTTTCTTAATTTTGTACATCTACTAATTAATACCTGACAGATGGATGGGCAGGTTCCTGACAGGGAGAATACTCCAAAGGGAGAGGTAATCCTACTCTTCTGCATATAATTGGGTTCACTAATGCTATGCCAATTTGAGGACCCATGTGTAGATTACATCGCACTTTAATGTCCCAGGGATTTTAAAAGTTTTCCCATATCGCAATGTGGTACAAATCCATTCTCTATGATGGATGCCAGTTTATAAAACAAAAATCATGTTTGAACAATTTTTGGGTCATTTGTGGTGCTTGCTTCAAAATTCTTCACATGGCCCCGTATGAGTTTGTTCCTTTGACTGCTTTATGCTAATGAACCATGCCACCTGTGTGTGAGGGCTATGGGTTTTTTAATACTCATCATGCTTCATTAGCTTTAATTATATCCTCTAATTAATATTGTGCTTTATTTGCGACTTTGATGTGCTTGTGAGGTTTGCCTAAATTTCCTCGATATTTCATGAAAGTTATGTTTCTATTTAAAAAACTTTATTAATTTTATTCCTGTACTCTGATAGGAGACACAATGTGATGCTGGTGCACAAGCTGATGGCGACCCTGAACTTTTGGATGACTCCGAGTTTTACCAGCAATTATTGAAAGAATTTTTTGAGACAATTGACCCAGCATCTTCTGGTAAACTATTGGGGCATCTCATACTTCATACATGATTCTTTTAAATGTGTGCTTATATGGCTATGCCCAATCTTAAGAGTTTATGTCGTTCAAAAACAACAAATGCATTCAAATTGCTTTGAAAAATTCGTGCATTTTCAATTGTTTATCATTGTATCTCCCAAAGTGGTCAAAGTCAATGTCACTGTATTGTCTCTGTTATGTTGGGCTTGGAGCTTAGTTGATCGTCAACTCTATTAATCAAGTTGCTATAACTTTCAAAATGGAGTGCTCTGGCGTAGCTGTTCTAGTTATTAATCAACCTATATTGCCAGCGTATTGTTAATGAGTCGGATTTTCCACTATTTGGTTATCTACAGAGACAGCCTTTTATTCTCTGAAAAAGTTGCAGACTAAGAAGAGGAAGATTGTGGATAGACGAGCCTCTAAGAGTCGTAAGATAAGGTATCAGTATAGGTTAATTCTTTGGTTCCCTATGTGGAACTGCTATGATTTTGTTTTGGAAATTATCTTGGAGAGTCTGTTGAGTATATTAGGTGAGAACTAATGTTGAAGGTTCCTGCATTAATAAATATATGCTTTTGCAGGTATAATGTTCACGAGAAGATCGTAAATTTCATGGCTCCAGAGCCTATGACCCTTCCAACTATGGTTCCTGACCTCAATAATTTGTTTGGGTTGAAGAACCAGAAACGAGCTTCTGTAGTATAGTTGTGATGCATGGCTGAGGCGGCTGTATTGGCCTTTGGGTTTAGGCTCAGAAATTTTGTCTGTTGTTATTTAATTGATTTGGTATAATGTAATATATATGTTGTCCTGTTATTTCTGTGATCCATACGAATTTTTGCAATGTCAGCCTTGTCTCTAGAAGCATATCTTTATTAAAAGTAAAGTGAATGTTCTTGATTAAACATATGTACTGAGAGGGGCCTTCTCCAATGCGAACTCTAAGATGCGGATTGGTTGCGAATTTTTGTTTTTAACCGTTGGATGGCTTGTGTGGCTTTATTTTCTTTCTTTTCGCTCTTCTTCCAACGGTTAAAAACAAAAGTTCGCAACCAATCCGCATCTTAGAGTTCGCATTGGAGAAGCCCCCTGTACTGAGATTAGCTTGAGATTTTGGTTCTTGATAAGTATAGCTTTGTCATAAATTAATTTTGGAAATGAATTGCACTAAGAATCTAAGGAACATTGCAAAACAAGAGTTTGATGGTAATCTATGTGAAGGTAGAAAGGAACTCAACCGGGCTGTTCCCGTACAAACAATTCATCCACGTCTTTTGGACTCTGGCTTCTTTCTGTGAGAGAGTGATAAGAGAAAGTGTGAGAACGAAGCAAGTGGCGGTGATGAGCACCCTCCAGCCACGAGGACCACCAGAGTTATTGGCTACAATTGGGTGAAGATCGTTTTGCTCTTCTTCTTCTGCAGAATGACATACAAAAATAGTAAATCCCAACAAATCAGAGGAAATTTCGTTCTGGAATGAATATGGATTGTGATGCTAGGTTATGAATAATGCTATTTGTATCATATTTATTGACCACTTATCGAATAGAGGTGACCCCATGTGAATTACGTGTATTAGAGAGGGTGGTCAGTAAATATGGTACAACTAACAACACTTGTTTGTTGTACTTTATTTTATTCTGGAAATAGTTGGAGTAAAATCATAAAATGAGTTAATAAACAAAACACCTCTAGTATCTTCATCATCAGAATCCCCAAGGAGATCAAGCAACCTAATCAGACTTTGTGCTGGTCCACAGATGGGGGAGAGCAAGTCTACTCCTGGCTTATATTGAGGAAACCATCGATTACTCATCCTGACATATGGATAATAAGAATCTGTGGAAACCTGCACAAGCTGAATGCCAAACTCCTTTACTTGAAGAGAAGGTTGCGTAATTACAGAAACAACCACTTGATCGCCACCATCTAAGCGAACCAGCCTCCCCAACTTCCAGTGGCTTAACCATATCATGTCTTCTCCTTCACCTGGAATACCGTAGAATATTGGGCCATATATCCACTTCCGGCCCTTGCTCTTATTACTGACACTAGTAATTATTAGCTCAGGTATACCTTTAGCAGAACGATTAGTGAACTCATTGGCGTACAATTTTGTATAGACAGCGAAGACCTTCAAGCCTTGAATTCTGTGATTATCAAGTAGAGGCACAGTAAAAGATATCGGGGACTTTGAACTTTTATGGCTGAACTGGCCTGGAACCTCATTCCCAGCAAAAAATGTGCTGAATATATCTTTTTCATACAGTCCCTAATATATATACATATGCAATGTAAATGACAATAATACAAGTGAACTATTTCTTTCCTGAGAGAGAGAGAGAGAGATGCACCTGGACGGGACTCCAATCAGGGTTCCTAAAATTTCTTGACATCCAACTTCGTTTGCACATCCGAATGGGTGCCATGGATTCCAAGTTGGACAAGCCCAAAAGGTTGATCATTTTTGCATCAACACTTCCAATGGGTTCTAGCTTGTACTCATCATACTCCCACTCAACTAGGTTGCGATTGTCATGCAATCCGGTAGAGTGATTTCGGAACCGAGAGCATTGATATGTTATTGTTTCCAATGATACGCAACTTCCCACAATCAATTCGCCCAGTTTTGGTAACCCAAGAAGCGATTTGAGATTCTTACATCCCGCAAAAGAAAGTTCATCAAGCCTCGTTAAATCTTTGATGCAATTTGGTAGGACACAAATTGGATTGTTCCCTAGATTTAGTCTTCGCAATGAGGATAGATTACTAAATTCCCTAGGAAAGGCATCATTAGAAAGATTGCATCCTCGAAGACTTAAATCCACTAAAGAGCATGGTAAAGAACTCAAGATACATGAACTTCTTCCTGGCCTTAGTTCACCTATTGGAATTCCATCTGTATGAAGCACTTTCAGAGATTCCATGTTCCTCAACATCTCAATTGAGAACTCATTAAGACTTGTGCAACCAGATATAATAAGTGTTTCAAGTAATTTTAGCATGCATATGTTCTCTGGAAGCATCTTAAGATTTTTGCAATCCTTCATACTCAAGTAAACAAGTCTCTCAAGGTTTCCAATGGATCCATGGACATAAATCAGGCTCACACAATCTGCAATAATAAGTTTCTCTAGATTTGGGCAGAATGAGAAGTCAGTGGTATCAAGGGAATCAGAATGGCTGAGATCAAGAATCTTCAATGACGAAAGACGCTATGAGGGAAAAAATGAACAGCACTGTGGGGAGTTAATTGTTATTGTTAAATTTAATACACACTTGAAGTACTTCTTCCTCGCCATACTTGAGTTATCTGGATTTCATCTATCTTAAGCACTTTCAGAGATTCCATGTTCCTTAATATCTCAATTGATAACCTATTAAGATTTGTGCAACCAGATATAATAAGTGTTTTAAGTGATTTTAGCATACACATGTTCTCTGGAAGCATCCTAATATTTTTGCAATCCTTCATACTCAAGTAAACAAGTCTCTCAAGGTTCCCAATGGATTCATTGACATCAACCAGTCTTTCACAATCTACAAGAATCAATTTCTCTAGATTTGGGCAAAATGAGAAGTCGGTGATTTCTGTAAGTGAATGAGAATGGCTGAGATCAAGGATCTTCAATGATGAAAGACGCTGTAGGGGAAAAAATGAACATAAGAAAAAAATTGTGGGGAGTTACTTGTTATAGATATATATATATTTTTACGAAACTAAAAGCCAAATGAAAGGGAAAATTGAAAAGCGTAGAGTAACATACTTTTGTTCCTTTGAAGACTTGACTCAAGCGGCTATATTGCATTTCAAGAACAACCAGGCTCCCCAAAGGAAAATCTGTGGGTATAGAATCCAAAGGAAACTTATTCCAACACAACCATCTTAATCTTGTACAAAATTCTGCATAAGATCCATCGAGTTGTACATGATTAAGATGGAGTAGTTTTAGTTCACGCATCCTTGCAAATGCATTGGTTTCCAAGACTATCTCCGTTGAGTTTATGTGATTGTTTCCAGGGAGTATGTGCATGTTGAGGACAAGGCCTTCAATTGAATCTGTACCCTACAGAAGAAAGGGGAAAAACATTTGGAAAATATTTACAGATGAAAAACATATATGTGTGCATATACAACATTTTTCTTACATTCTTTTCTGGCAAGATATTGAAAGCATCCTTATGTTGCCACACTCTACTACGCTTCCAAGGCTTCTCTGATTCTAGGCGAATGATTTCTCTTCCCATTCCACGGATCATGTCATGCATCTGCACCTTCTCACATTTATCAATACTCACCAAACATCTATCCATGAGATTTTGAATGCCAACAATTGTATAGAAATCACATCCATCTAGTATGTTAACAATGTAGTCTTTGTCCTTTCCGATAAAGAAACAAGCAATGTGGAGGAATAAATTTTGGTCATGGTCATCTTGCAAAGAGTCATAGCTTACTCTTAGTTTATTTACTATTTCACTATTTGGAATGGCTTCTAACTTCTCCAGTGCACTTTTCCATACATCTATACTTTCTCCCAACAAAGAAGAACCTAAAACTTTAAGAGCTAATGGAAGTCCTCCGCAATGATCCACTATTTTTTGTGAATCTTCTATGTAACCTTCAATGGGATGGTCCTGGCCAAAAGCATGCCAACTAAAGAGCTCCAATGATTCTTTGTAATGCAAAGTTTCAACTTCATGCACCTTAGTAACTTGATGAGCCTTTAACAATCTTGCACGCCTAGTTGTAATTATGATTTTACTTCTTGAACAAAATCGATCTTTCATCCGAAGTACTGCATCTAATTGGTCCATATGATCGACATCATCGAGAACAAGGAGAACCCTTTTAGAGCTTATTGCATCTTTAATCTTAGTTAATCCTTCACTAACATTGCTTATTTTCATTTTTCTCCCATTCAAAATATCAGAAAGAAGCTGTCTTTGTATTTGAACTAAGCCATTGGGTTGCTGTGAAACTTCATTTATGTTTTCAAGGAAGCTACTTCCTTCAAACCTTCCAAAGTTTGAATTATAAACACACATTGCGATGGTTGTTTTCCCTATTCCACTCATCCCATAAATTACGAGTATGCAGACATCAGGGGACCCATCTTGTAACCATAAATTAATTGTTTCAACTCGAGAATGCATTCCAATCAAGTTGGGAGCAACGCTTAAGGGTGTGCGACTTAGTTTGTCTCCAATCACTTTAACTATTTTCTTGATAAACTTTGACTCGTACCTAAAAAATTGCAATCAATTGAAAGAGAATTCAAGCATGTGTATGATTAATTAATTCATATAATTAAACTATAAAATACCATGGAAATAAGTTCACAAAGTTAGAAGGTACAAATTATAGATGAGTGCTGAAAGAGTTAAATAGAACTTAAAACTTTGTTGACAATATGAAGAGAAAAAATTTAAATAGTACAAAATCTATCAAAATTTAACTTTAGATAGATCAATCCTCGTCTGGATGAGGGGGTTGAATTGGCCTCTAAAACTAAAGCTCAATCAAACATAATGAAAAACTACATAAAATCTGGATCAAGCAACATAGATAATAAGTAAAAGAACATGCTTTTAGAGATGGAAGATAATTAAAACAACTAATTGCAGTAAAACTCATTATGATGGATCAACCATCTTTATTAATTGATCAAATAAGTTGAGAGCTAGAGATTTGATTTATGATTGTTAAAATATATAAGCCTTAGTTATTTAGAGCATCTATAATCATGCTCCCTATTTTTTTAGTTAAAATTTAGCTAAAACACACGAGTTATGTTAGGAGCTCTTTATAAAATTTGAATTTCAATCATCCTCCCTAATTTAGGGAGTCATAAATACTATAGTTATTTTTTAATTCAATACAATTGGTCAATTTTCTATAAAAAAATAATATTAAAAAAAATAGTTAGCATTAATTAAAAGTTTAAACAATGCATAAAACGAAGCACCATTAAATTATAGGGAGTCACTAGGAGTCATTTCTCTCCCCTCAGATTTAGGAGCTCCTAGATGTCTCCCTATTTTAGGAGGTGGATATGGAGCATAGTTGAAGTTGTATTTTTTCAATTTCGCCATAAAATTTGTCTAAGGAGGTGGTTTATGGCCCATTGTGGATGCTCTTAGAAGACGTTTTTACCCATTTCAAAAAGCACTGTAAATACCAAACATACCCTACAACTGAATAGCAAATTTTGAACTTGGAAGGTGCCAACTACATTTTTGTACAACTACACTATGAAATACACATAAATAACGAGATAATGTACAATCGCCATACTCTCTTTAACTATGAAATTCTATTATTGTAATTGTTAATAGAGATAAACGGTTAAAATTCTATTATTGTAATTGTAAATAGAGATAAAGGGTATGTTTCCACTCGAGTCTGTAGGCTATAGACTATTACTTATGCTAAAAAAAACATTTTGTACTGCAAGGTTGGCAACCAAATCTCCTAATTTTGGTATTTTAATACGCGCCATAAAGAAGTAGGTAGTAGGAATGAAATTACCCATCAGCTTGATTTTGCAAGACCATCCCTGCCAGATCAGCAACCTCTGCAAGTGCCTCTCTCCATCCCTTCACCTTCTTCAGCGGTTGAGTTTTCTGGTGCCCAGCAAATGCCTTTGCAAGATTTCCTGTCTGCTTCCTCACATAGGATGGATCCAGATTGTAGAAGACAGGTAAAACGACATGGTCAGCTGAGGTCCTCTTGCGTTCAAGGATCATCACAAGCTCGTCAAGGCACCATCTGGATGAAGCGTAGTCTTCCGAAAACACAATAACAGAAGTTTGTGAGTGTTTGATTGCTTTCTGCAGTTCCCGCTTAATATCCTCTCCTCTCTCAAGCTCATCGTCGTCTCTGAAAGTGCGAAATCCGGCGTTGACCAAGGCTGTGTAGAGGTGGTCAGTAAAATTCTTGCGAGTGTCTTCACCTCTGAAACTCAGGAACACGTGATAACGACAATATGGAGGAGTATTAGAAGAGGAGGTTTGTTGAGCCGATCTCACAAGTGCCATAGATTGAAGTGTGGTGATGAACAAAAAACTGTCTGAGAGGAAATCAATTATAAGGTTTGAGGTTTCTACTTCCTTTCCTGGATGTTGTAAACAAGCAGTGTGTGAATGCATCCATCGACATAAAAGCAATTATGCTTAGTCAAGCAAATGAAATCAAGATGTCTTTTTCTGAAGGGATTTAATAATACCGAGTGAGTGATGGGGCCGGCCAGAGTCACTGGCGTAAGTGACAAGTTCTAGTACTTTATTAACGAGTAAATTGTTTGGTCAAAAACAGACAATTGGAGTTGTTGGCTTAAGAAAAAAGAAAGAAAGGAGGATAACATAAGCAAGATGCTTAACATAAAGATAATGGCATGGCAGAGTCTGTACATTCACACCATGGACTGTTAGGAAATTTCTCCTTATTATCAGTTTGATCTTGACGGATCGCGGTGTTGAATAATATAATTAGGTGCATAAGGCTCCTAATTCTAAAATATTAGAAGTATTACTCGATTAGGGCATGCACAACTTGAACTGACTTGACTTAGTAATCCACTTCAACCCAATCTTAACTTCAAACGATTGTTTCCTGATCTTTTTCAGATCGAACGCAAATATCAATTTAATTTGCATTTTGGCCCCATTGTACTGAAGTATACATTCACCATTGTACTGTAATGACCACCTCTAGTCCTTAAGGTGTAACATCCCGGTCCGAAAAAGAAATAAAATAATTAAATTAGGAGGAAATAAATTTGAATGAGAAAATAAGTTGAAATAAACAATAAAAATAAAGTGATTTGAATTAATTAAGGGTTTTGAAAATAATAAATATTTACGTAATTTTAAAAAGGGGCAAAAATATCATTTTAAGTTTTCGAAGGAATTTGGGACTTCCGGTTATACCGTTGCGTAGAGCACGCCGAAATGAGTCCGTAGACACGTAACGGACTCGAATCCGAGTTATAACGAGAGAGAAACGAGAAAAATTGAAGGGGGGGGCAAAATTGTAATTTTGAAAAACTGGTTTTAAAACCAGATTTTTTCTCTCTCTCTCTCTCTCTCTCTCTCTCTCTCTCTCCCATGCG
>NW_018924668.1:0-14915 GCF_002207925.1 Prunus avium | reverse complement strand
GGGGAGAGTGGGTGAGAAGAGAGAGAGGGACAGTCGGTGAAACAAAAAAAAAACATGGGAAGAGATAGAGATGGGGAGATGAGAGAAGAGAGAGCTGGGGGAGGAGAGGAGAGTGGGTGAGAAGAGAGAGGGAGAGTCTGTGAAACCAAAACAAAACAAAAAAAAAAGTCAATGAAACCAAAACCAAAAATTAAAAAAAAAACAACATGTGTCGTTTTTTAAGAAGGCCACATCTTGTATTGAGGAGGAATGGCTCCTGATATATCAGGAGCCAAGCATTGTCCATATCTTAGCCATTTTGAATCACTTTAATTAATAATTACGTATTAATTATTATTTCTTTAGTGAATATTTAAATATGTTACTGATTTAATTCTGCTGTGCAAAAACAATAAAATAAATTACTTATTTTCGTTTGGGTGTCTTAATTAAATTTCCCCTTAGCCAAGATTGAGAGCGAAACCTAAATCGTAAAGCCCTAGGTCGAGTTACATGATTATCCAACCCTAATCGAGTCCTAAGTGCCCTACATTAGGTTTACAGTAAGGGTTCAAGGCTTGCAAACGGTTTTGGAACAAGTTCGGATAAGTTCGAAAGCTGTGGTTTTTGTTTCGAGACTTGGATTTTTGGTTTCGAGACTAAAATTCCAATTTTAGAATACTAAAATAATTTTCTATAATTTTTTAAATAATGGTGGGACGTCCGGCCTTCTATGGTTAGTTATTTTCCGCGCCATTATATTAAAAAACTTTGCCAGAGACGTTGAATGGAAGTGAAGCCATTTCAAACTTGAACTGGATGACCCAATTCGTTGCAACCCTTTTTCTTTTATGTCCATATATGAAATGTCTTATTAGGAAAGCATTGAGCCTTCGGCTCAGCAGAGACCATAGATATGGACTTTTGGTAACTACAACTATTTATTTTGTACTAGTTTCTTACTATCTCTAATATTTTATGATTTTTCATGAAACCGATTTCACTCTATTGCTTAGAAGTTACAATGTATGTTATTTGAAATATATAATATTATATACTCTGCATTCTTCATTTAAAAGTCTTTTTTATTTTTATATTAGTGGTATCGAGGAGGAGAACGTTGAACATTAACACATCAGCTGCAGTGCAAGGATAGATTCTCTTAATTGGTGGCACATCGAATTGTGGTTTCACTCATACTCTTAATCACTTGAGTTACAAACCAATATTACGTATACTTAAAGACAAAAAATAAAAAATCTAATTATACATTACTACAACTTGGACATTACATGTATATATACGTATATTAAATAATAATAATAATAAAATGAGCTCACCATAGAAAACGACCAAGAAAATGCGACTTAATTGTGAGGACAAATTGCCAAACATGAACGTTAGAAAGAAAGGGGAAGAATAAGTCAAATGTTCAAAATTAAAAATAAAAATAAAAGAGAAAAAGAGCATGGATTAGTTGTTGCTAATTTATAATTGCTTCTGTTTTAGCAAGATAAGTTCTACTTAAACTTCAAATTAACCAAGTCTACTAATCCTGTAAACATAAGTCGGTCTAATTTCATCTCATCCATTACACAAATGTCATCAAGTATGACGAGGATGATTACGAAGATGATGGTGACAATGTTTTCTCTTTTTTTTTAATTTTTTTTTTTTGAAATTACCATAATAATAAAAGGATAACTTCCAAAAATAGAAGGATACCTTATTGTTTCCCAAAACCTAAAGGACCGAGGATGTTAAGGTAATCTACTTAAAAACATTATTTTTTTTATGATTCAAAACATTATTTTCTGTGTAGTTTTCACCTCTCATTTGTGAGAGCTTTTCATCTCTCATTTGTGAGAGTTTTATTTGTATTGTTATGGCTTAGTTTTTCGACTTTATCTCTTTTTGATTATTCTGAGTTTACAATCTTAGTTGGGATGTCTATGTCATAGTTTCTTCGATCTTGCGTAATCGTTAGTGGCGGTTCCAAGATTCAAAAGCCGATTGGGCAAAACTTACATGCTAAACTCGACAATATGAGTGAATTTCATTAATAAACATAAAAAGATATACTTAGTTTGAGGGGACATAATGAGCCTTACCCTAAAATGCATCTGTATCCATAAATAAAAGTTCAACAAATACAAAAGCTAAAACTAAAACCAAAAGTAAATGCAATGCAATACAAAGCAACACTATTTAATCTAAAATTTAACCATGCGAGGCTTGGAACTCTTAAATTCCTCAAATATCGATGCATTATCGATATTATTAGCAAACTCTCTTTCAATGTGGAGGATCGTACAATCAGCAAGAAATTCATCAGGTATGGTGCTTCGAAGTCAATTCTTAATCATTCTCATACATGAGAAAGCTCGTTCTGTTGTTGCTGTAGAAATAGGAAGAGTCAACACTAACTGAATAAACCCATCAAGGAAAATGTAGTTTTTTGCTACAGTTGTTTCCACCAATTGTTGACATAACTGAGGAAGAGTTGTGGTTTTCTTAAAGCAAAGAAGGCAATGTACTAGATGATGACCCGTCATTCTTTTTCTTAAAAAATAGACAACAAATTCTTTGTTCTCTTGGGACTCCGATTGTGATCTGACATAATAAAAGATAGCCTATGAATAATATGTAGAAAGAATTTTAATCAAACAAATTCTCATGTTTGTTATTTCTTTTTTAAGAAAGACGAACAACTATTAAATCTACTGTTGACTCAAGGTTATTTGAAAACTTAGTAACTCTCTCTCTATCTGCTCACGCCGCATCCGCTCATGCCTCACCCTGGGACTTAATGTTTGGAGTCTAGGACTTATTGTTTGGTTTGAAAGAGAATAACAGACGAATAAAAAAGCGATGAATGAACTGTAGAAACAATAGGATGAATGACTTACTTAAAGCAAAATAACCATCCATTGGGCGGACGAATAACCAAAACAGATATTACTCTTCAACACTTACGGCTCTGATACCATAAGGGTAAAACTAGTATAAAAGAGACAGTATAGCCGAGCGGCTATACTCGCCTTTCCCTAATTTTTTTAAAAAAGAAATAATACAGCCGGGCGGCTATTCTCGGTTTGTTTAATTTTTTTAAAAGGCATAGTACAATACTCTTATGGAACATGTATGTATGTATTTTCATATTTAATACACGTATTTTTTTACAAAATTTTCAATAATACACATAAAATTCATGTATTATTGAATACAAATAAAATATATCTATATATATATAAAGCAAAAGGCAGAGAATGGTAAAACATTCAAAGTACCAGACAATGCCCTTGGTTAATGCAAACATTAAGAATTGAAATTATTAATTTAAATGCAGATAATATGGTAAATTCATACTTTTTCATATTTAAAAAAATTAAAATTAAAAGAAAAATAAGATAATAGATACTATTTTTATGGAACACAACTATCCACATTTTTTTAATTCTAAAAGAAATTTAAATTTAAAAAAAAAAAACCTTTCGCAGGCGCGGAGAGGCTAGTATGTATATAATGGCCGAACTTTTAAGCATTAATTTGCCAAAATTTTGACGAATAATTAATATCTATAAATTATAAACTAATGCAACTAGGAGGGCCCCTTTTTTTTTTTTTTTTTTTTTTCTTTAGAAAGAAATAGTATAGCTGTAATCTTTAGAAAGAAATAGTATAGCTTTACAGCTATACTCTGTTTTTTAAATTTTTTAAAAAGAAATCATATAGCCGAGCGGCTATACTCGGTTTTTTCTAATTTTTTCAAAGAAATAGCATAGCCGCTCTCCTATACTCGCTTTATCCCTAATTTTTTAAAAAGAAATAGCGGTTTTTTTAAAAATAAATAGTAAAATACTCGTATTAGACATGTACGTACGTATTTTTCATCTTTAATACACGTATATTTTACATAGTGGCCGAACTTTAAGTGGTAATTTGCCAAAATGTTGATGAATAATTAATATTTATAAAGCAAAAACTAATGCAACTAGGAGGGTCCCTCTTTTTTTTCTTTTTTATAGAAAGAAATGGTATGGCCACACGGCTATAATATGTTTTTTTAATGGTTTTTTAAAGAAATAGTATAGCCGAGAGGCGATACTCGGTTTTTTAAATTTTTTTTAAAATGAAATAGTATAGTAGCCCGGCTATATTCGCTTCTTCCCTAATGTTTTTTAAATAAGAAATAGTACAGTCGTACGGCAATACTCGGTTTTGTAATAACAAATAGTACAATACTAGCATTGAACATGTACGTACGTAATTTTCATATTTAATACACGTAATGTTTACAAAACTTTCAATAATACACACAAAATTCAAGTGATATTGAATACAAATAATATATATTTAAATATTTAAATAAGTTATATTAAAATATTATATAGTGGCAAAAGAACTTTTAATTTGTAATTTTCCAAAATTTTGACGAATAATTAATATCTATAAAGTATAAACTAATGCAACCAGGTAGGTCCCTTTTTCTTGTTGTTTTTACAAATAAATGGTATAGCCGCACGGCTATACTCTGTTTTCTAATTTTTTTTCAAAAAGAAATCGTATAGTCGCGCGACGATACTCAGTTTTTTCTAATTTTTTAAAAGAAATAGTATAGCCGTCCAGCCATACTCTCTTTTTCCCTAATTCTTTTAATAAGAAATAGTACAATACTCATTTTTTTAAATAAGATATAGTACAATACTCGTATTGAACATGTACGTATGTATTTTTAATATTCATATATTTCACAAAATTCGCGTTTTATTAAATAAGAATACAATATATTTAAATATTTAAATAAATTATATTGAAATTTTATATAGTTGCCAAACTTTTAAGTTGTAAGTTGCCAAAATTTTGATGAATGATTAATATCTATAAAGTATAAACTAATGCAACTAGGAGGGTCCTTTTTTCTTTCTTTTTCACAAAGAAAACGTATAGCCGAACGGCTATACTCTGTTTTTTAATTTTTTACAAAGAAATCGTATAGGCGTGAGGCTATACTATTTTTTTTAAAAAAAAAAAAAAAATAGTACAGCTGCCCAGCGATGCTCTCTTTTTCCCTACTTTTTTAATAAGAAATAGTACAGCCGCATGGCAATACTCTTTTTTTTAATAAAAAATAGTACAATACTTGTATTAAACATGTACATATGTATTTTTCATATTTAATACATGTACTGTTTACAAAATTTTCAATAATACACACAAAATTCAAGTATGTTTCCTGCCGGATCCACTATTTTTGCAAACTTACGAAATAGTTCAAATCCCCTTTCCACTTGTTGTTGCTTCAACTTGGCCATTTCTTCTGATTCCTTGAATATACCATAATTGCAATGGTAGGGGTAATTTCAATTTTTCCTTTGATGGTCCGTGGAACTATTAAGCCTTTTGACTCACCCCCTTCGTATTTGCACATCTTCTTCGAGGTGACCCATTTTCCATTGGTTTTTAAATTTTTTTAAAAATAAATAGTATAGCCGACCGGCGATACTCTTTTTTTTAAAATAGTACATCCGCACGGCTATACTCGGTTTTTTTGAAAAGAAATAGTACAATACATGTATTGAACATGTACGTACATATTTTTCATATTTAATACACGTATTGTTTACACAATTTTCAATAATACACACAAAATTCAAGTATTATTGAATACAAATAATATATATTAAAATATTATATAGTGGCCGAACTTTTAAGTTGTAATATTTTTTTTTTAATTGTTTTTTAAAAGAAATAGTATAGCCCAACGGCTATACTCTCTTTTTCCCTAATTTTTTAATAAGAAATAGTACAGCCGCAGGGGTATACTCGATTTTTTAATCTTTTAATAAAATAAATAGTACTATGCTCGTATTGAACATGTATGTACGTATTTTCATATTTAATACACGTACTTATTTTCTCTCCCGGCGACCCTTACTCTCTCTCCGCGCGACGCCGGAACTTTGACTATAGATTTTGTCGTCGTCCGGCATCCGTTTCAGGCGAAATTGGTTGCAAAAGTTTTGTATCGACGTCCTCTATCTAACCCGCCCATTTTCCCAGCTCAAAACCTCAAGGCTTTAGGATTGGATTAACAAGAAGTTTCAGCAGAAACTTCCACCGTTACTGGCAACCTTTCTGACCACCTCAGGCTACACCACCACCTGGAACAAGTTTGTCTCTCCTCCCTCTTGCTTTCCCCTAGGTCGTGCGAAACCATTGGTGGTTGTCGCTGCGATTGTGAAGCCGGGAAGTTCCAGCTAAAACCCTCACGGGTTTGGCTTCGATTCACCTAGTTCCAACCACTTTTTGGCCGGGGTCCAAGACCAAAAGTTGTGCCTCTAGTTGTGATTGATACGATGGTATGAGTATTGATCGGCGATTTGGAGTTTTTGGTCACCGAAAATTACTCAAGGCACCCATGCGCTGCTAGCGGCAGGTGGCGGCCCATGGACTACTTTATGGAGGCCCATTATGTTCTAAAACACTCCCCATGTAGTCATGAGCACGATAGTATGCTCAAATTTGAAATTGGTTACTGTTTGACTATAGAGCGGATAATGCGACTATTATGCGATATCCGGGTTCGATAGGTTCAGACCGTTTGATTGGTTCCAATTTCAAATATGGTGTTCTCTGTACCTCTAGGATCGTGTAAGAACTTGCGGATCGAGAATCGGAGTCCCGAATACTCCGAATCAATAATTCTAATTTAGGCAAAATGATCGTCGTCCGATTGTGCAATTAAGAATGATCCGACCGCTTAATCGAGACGAAACCTTCGGGACTTGTTGGACTTATATGAACTTTCGGATTGGAAATTGGAGGTCATGGGCCCTGTGGGCTCGATTGACCAATATAGAAAGTTTGATCGCTCAGTTAACCATGAGTTTTCTGAGAGCGTCTCATCCTTCGGGTCGTACTAGAATGACCTTATAAACCTTCTTAAAGGTTGTGCACACTTTGAGACCCGAGAACTAGAGTTTTGGGTTAAGTTCGTAGTTGGGTACATTGTTAATTAAACCGCTTACTCCTTTGAATAGATACCCATGCTTTGCGTACTCCAAAGGAAGAGCCCTCTTAGGATTGAGCAGCATTGGACTTGTTGTGAGTGGACATTTGTTAGTGTACTTTGTTTTTCAATTATGGAATTGCTTGCATAAATGTGATACAGGATTTCTTGGAATTATTTATTATTATTATTAAAGTATATGGATTTGGGTTTCGGACTATGGTGATTTTGGATTGGGTGATATCGGTTAAGTTATGAATTTTGTATATTGAACATTATTGTTTTAACTATGATATTATCGAGATGTGTTGAATTTGCATAATGTGAATTTGAGAACTTAATTTCGGATATGATTATTGGAAATTGAATTTTGAAAGTGTATTATATTATATATATATTGGTTTATGAAAGTGGATTTCAGATTTTGGCTAGGGGTTACACGCCATTATATGTACCTCCCCTTGGTTACTTTACCCACACATGCCGATGTAGGATTCCGGCGTGTGGATTCCGGCGTGTGGGCGGATACTGTTACTCGGATATTGTTACTTAGATACCGTTACTCGGATACTGTTGCTCAGATACTGTTACTTGGATACTGAGACTTGGATACTAATACCTTACCCACGCACACGATGGAGGATGCCGGCGTGTGGATGAATATTGATACTTGGATACTGGTTACTAGTTTTTTTTACCACACGGGCTGATGTAGGATTCCAGTGTGTGGGCCCACATGTTCGATGTAGGATGCCGTCATGTGGATTGAGATCTGGGCACCTTTGATCTGGTGTGTTGTAGGCCTTGACATGCAATCTGCGTGCTTAGAACTTGGTTTGATTTAGCAGCACGGGCGATGTAGGATTCTGGCATGTGTGCTGTGGAGCGGTAGTCCCCTAGTTGGACAACTCATCCTTAGTCGCAGGGTAGAAAGTTGAAACCCTACAAGCTAGTCAAACGATCCCCTGGTTGGATTGTTTCCCCCGGTATATGATAATGATGTGTTGAGTATGGGTGTGGGTATATGTATATGTATACGGGTATATTTGTTGAGATACTTTCCATGTTGAGATTTCTTGAGCACGTGCATTGAGACTACTCTGTACCATTTGAAATTAAGTTTGGAATTGAGATTGAATATTTGGGAATTACTGTGCATATTGTGTTTTTGCAAGGATATGGTTACGAAGAAAAAGATTTTGGATTTGATGCTTGTATTTCATAATAAGGATTAATTATTTGAGTCTACAATGTTTTTCAAGGGATTGAAGGAGTGTTAAAGATTTGGTTTTCATTATAGCATCCTAAGGTACAAGTTAAATTGAATTAAAATATTTGAGAGTATCAGATGGTAAATATGTACGTATACAAAAGAACTTTGTTGCATAGAGTTTTGATAGTTATTTCCTAAAACGGAGGGGGATATTTAAGTTGAATATAAATTATGTTAAACGTTTTGTTTTCGTTTACTCACATTTTTTGTTTTGCGCCCCCCCTTCCCCCAGGTTTTGGATATTTGGGATCGAGACCACCACATCGAGACATCATCGTTGTTCTCTCCGTAAGCTCGCAATGTAGGAACTTCCCTTTATCATTCTCTACTTTCCTTTTTCTCAGGTTGTAAACTTAAATCTTTAGTTGCTCTGTTTGCTCGTTTGAGTTTGGGTAGAGGGCATGAGGCCCATTTCATTAGTCTTGGTTGTGTGTGCTTTTAACTTGTGCATGCTGAAAGTTGGGATTAGTTTTGTACTTGTTTGCAAGTACTAAAATTTGGGAATTGTTCCCATTACATGGGAGACTCTGCCAAAATTTCGGTAGAAGTCAAATGGTTTATCTATTTAAGTTGGGCTTAAAGGGCTTTTTAGTAAAGCGGGTCCGTCGTAGGTTAGATGTCAGATGGGAAGCAAGGTTCGTCATGGAAATCCGGGGTGGGTCTTGTCTTTTTCATAGTTAGTAAAGTACGGAACGAGAAAAATATGAATAAAATGCATACGTGTTTTATTCGGCAATATCTATGCAAAGAGTATAACCGCTCGGCTATTCTATTTATAAAAAGGGAGATTCACTATTATACCCAATATAGGGGCCCAAATTATAAAAATCCCTATATGAAATGGACTTTAGAAACACACCCAAAGCCCATTTACAACATAACAAAGATGCTTTTAACTTCTTATAAATTACAAAACTGTCATCAATTTCTTAAAATAAGCACAACCCAAAATCTCATATAAAACTCAAAATACTCAATAGGATATCAAAGTAATTTAATAATCAAAATTAAATTCAATAGGGCAGCTATCATTTTGTGGGTTTTTTTTTGGGTTTGTTTATAGAAATTAAATGGTGTAGGGTTTATGTATATTATTAGTGCTAAGAATGGGTATATGACTAAATATCTCATATAAAAAAGACCCCAATAAAGTCGTGCCGCTATACTCTTTTTTATAATAAAAAAATCCCGAGTTTTCCCGCACGACTATATAATTTTTTTGTAATAAAAAAAAAACATAGTATAGCCGCGAGGCTATACTCTTAAGTATATTATACTCAAAAGTATATTATATTTAAAAACTGTATAGCCGCACGGCTATACTATTTATTCAACAAAAATTAAGAGAAAAGCACCCCAGTAACGCCGCACGGCTATACTCCTTTTTTTTTTAAATTTAAAAAACTCAACTATAGTCGTGCGGCTATACGATTTATATATAAATAAAAAATAAAAAAGACCCAGCTACACGTGTTTTATTCGGCAATATCTATGCAAAGAGTATAACCGCTCGGCTATTCTATTTATAAAAAGGGAGATTCACTATTATACCCAATATAGGGGCCCAAATTATAAAAATCCCTATATGAAATGGACTTTAGAAACACACCCAAAGCCCATTTACAACATAACAAAGATGCTTTTAACTTCTTATAAATTACAAAACTGCCATCAATTTCTTAAAATAAGCACAACCCAAAATCTCATATAAAACTCAAAATACTCAATAGGATATCAAAGTAATTTAATAATCAAAATTAAATTCAATAGGGCAGCTATCATTTTGTGGGTTTTTTTTTGGGTTTGTTTATAGAAATTAAATGGTGTAGGGTTTATGTATATTATTAGTGCTAAGAATGGGTATATGACTAAATATCTCATATAAAAAAGACCCCAATAAAGTCGTGCCGCTATACTCTTTTTTATAATAAAAAAATCCCGAGTTTTCCCGCACGACTATACAATTTTTTTGTAATAAAAAAAAACATAGTATAGCCGCGAGGCTATACTCTTAAGTATATTATACTCATAAGTATATTATATTTAAAAACTGTATAGCCGCACGGCTATACTATTTATTAAACAAAAATTAAGAGAAAAGCACCCCAGTAACGCCGCACGGCTATACTCCTTTTTTTTTTAATTAAAAAAACTCAACTATAGTCGTGCGGCTATACGATTTATATATAAATAAAAAATAAAAAAGACCCAACTACGGGTGCTGACGTGTCAAAAACAGTATAGCCGCCCGGCTATACGCTTTAAGTATATTATATTTAAAAGGAAATATTATATTTAATAGGAGTATAGCCGCCCGGCTGTACTATTTATTTTTTTTAAAAAAAAAATTAAAGAAAAGAACCCTTCTAGTTGCATTAGTTATCCAAACATTGAATTTGCAACTTATGGAATTTTAAATGATGTAATTGAGTGTTTTGGGACTCTGGCAATGGAGTATACGTCACTGGAATGGATCCTGGGTTTCTGGTGTAAACCTTATAAGCTATTAGACTTGAACACTAACCTTGTTCTACCATTGGAATGAACGCTTGAGGGAGAGAGTTCTTCTCTAAGATAACCGACTGCCTTAGCTCAATATTCTAGATGGGGTGAATATCTTTATGAGTTGTGTGTCGCGTCTCTTAGAGGGAGCTCTTCTATTTATATGCATCACTCAAGGAGTCTTGCCCATCAAGAATCTCCTTGAGGTATCCTTATTGCAATAGAACAATGAATCCCAATTCTAACAGAACTAGAAACCCCTTTAGCCTTGTAAGCCAATTAAAACACTGATACAAAGTCTGCTGGATGAGGTCGTTTTAAGTCCTTGATTAATCTGGAGTTCTTGCAATCCGATAATGATTAGAAGACCACTTTATGTGAGTTTAAGATAGTAAACTATCTTACATCTGGACGTGTTAGAAAAGCACCCAGAGAACCCTGACAGAGTTAAAAACATGGTTTCTAGTCTAAAGAGAGGTCCTATCGCTCCTACTTTTCTTGGCTCCCTGGAAGGGCTGCTCTGCTCTCTGATCCACTCTTCAGGTACTTGGATTCACTTTGGATCAATTTGCTTACTTTTTCAACTTCTAGTTTCTATGCTTTTTGAGTTGCTTCCCTTTCTCTCTCCTGGTATCAAATTTTAATCCTTTGATTGTTTAAATTCTTACATTTGTGAGATATATATATATATATATGAGTTGGTAAAGTTATGAAGAATATTGGTTCGGGTTAAGTTAGAGTCTGATGTAAGTTCAAATATATTGTGTTGTCTGCAGAATACATAAATGAACTAGTTGAAGCAGATAGAGATGGGGGTAAGATGCTATGTGCTGGGACTTTCTTTAACCCCGGATCATGGGATGCCTCGCTTCTTGCTGCTGGTTCTACATTATCAGCAATGAAGCATGTACTTGATGGACATGGAAAATTGCTTATGCATTGGTTAGGCCTCCGGGTCACCAGGCCTACTCGAGCTGATGGCTTCTGCTTCCTGAACAATGCCGGTCTTGCTGTTCAATTGGCTTTAAATTTTGGTTGCGCAAAGGTTGACCCCTGGAAGGAAAATTCCTGGATCCGTCCCTGTATGGGACAGGGGACCGTGGATACAGGCATGCCATGACTGAGTTGGTTGTACCTGCAATCCAAAAGTTTGAGCCTGAAATGACGGTTCTGGTAGCTGGCCAAGATTCAAGTGCTGTAAGTGCCCGTTTGGTATTGCTTATTTGGGGTGATAAGTGATTTTTTTAAAATTTTGGGAAATCCAACCTGTTTGGTAAACTATGAGAAAATCACTTATTGTTAAAAATTGCTGTGAGAGAAAGCTATGAGGGAAAGCAGCTAATAAGGTGCTTTCATTTTCTGATTATGCAGTAATCAGTTTCGAAGAGGCGATGAGTTTAATGATTATGCTGCAATCTTTTTTTTATTATACGGGAATCCATACCAACAACAGTTTTAACAAAAAGTTTACCAAACGCCAAACTGCTTTCTCTCACAGCTGATTTCTCTCACAGCAAATATGGCAGCGATTATTTTCACAGCACAACAATGCCAAACTGGCTTGTGAGTTAAATCTTTCTGCTCAACTCCAATTTAGATGATTTGCTTGATTGTTTATTTATTGAGAAGATTGTCTGGTTTTTACTATCTACATCGTCATTTATATGAAAGAACTTAAATTTAATCATGAACCATATAAATCTACTTAATATCTGCCTAATTGAGCTATAAATTGTCAGATTTCTATTTAAATTTCAATATCTTGATACATTCTGGACATAGAGCTGAGCATGAGGTTCTGTTCCTGGTCTTGCTTTTCTACAAATTTAGAGTTACAATGAAAATTAGTACCGCTTAACAAAACTGAAATCCTCACCATCTTTATGTATAGACTTCCCATCTTTTGAAAGAGCTGTTTCTGTATAGTAATTACTGTTTTTTTATTTTCTTGGCATAAACCCTTAACAATATCCTTTTTCACAGGAAGAACTTCAAGTTTTTCTCTGGCTACCTTTGAACAAATTTTATTTTATTGTCAACAAAAATTGAAGTAGCTTATAGAATAACACTGCTTGTTCTCAGTATGATCCAATTGGAAGGCAGTGTTTGACAATGGAGGGTTACGAAGAGATTGGCCGGATTGTTTGTAGCCTGGCGGACTGACACTGCAGTGGACGTCTTCTGATTGTCCAAGAAGGTGGATATCATGTTACCTACTCAGCCCTTTGTCTCCATGCCACACTTGAAGGTGTGCTTAACCCACCAATTTCTCTACAATCTGATCCCATAGCTTATTACCCAGAGGATGAGGCATTGGCTGTTGAAGTTATTAAATCCATTAAAAAGTTCCAGAAAGACAATGTACCGTTCTTAAAAGGAGCTTAATTTGGAATTTATTTTAGTAAACCTCATTCTCTCTTTGTACTCTGTCTATGGTATAAGATTGTTATTGCAACAAACAAGTCGTTTACTTTATTTTTTAAAATTTGATTGAGTATTGCTTATTGCTTCAATGTTTCTGTATGAGCATCCCCAATTAAAGATGAAGGCACTGTTATCTTGCAGAGTACACCTACTTTCATATAAAAAATTTATACAAAAAAACTGAAACATGCCATGGCTGGGGCAGAAGATCAAATTTCTCACTTTTGTTAATACTTAGGTGGATTCGCAATGATTTGTTTGTGTGAGTTTTGACCAAGGTCTAAAATATCGGTGGTATCGGAAATATCGGAAGTCCAAAAACATGGAAATGTTGATGGAAATATCGGGATATTATCGGTATCGGTAAAAATTGAATAAAAATCACGGAAATTGTAAGAAAAACTTGGAAATTTTTATTGAAACTTTGCAGGATATTTATTTAGTCAATTATCTATTAGTTTATCATAAAAAATTGGAAGGAAATGCATTGCATGATGGATTTAACTGATTTAAGTTGATTATATAGCGAGCTGGCAAATACTGTAAGTGTAGAAAATATGTAGTAATTAATGAAAGAAGATTAAACACACCATAATCATTCATATATAATGAATTACTACAATATTTTACACTTTATACATTGCATGGTAAGATACATGAGTGACTTAGTACCACATAGAGTTCCTATGAGGTTCAAAATTTTCACTATCTTCATCATCTCTATGTGTAGAGTCAGTATATTATGAAGAGTAGTCATCAAATGATAAATCCCCAAAATAGTTTTGCATGTAATTGTTAACATGCCACCCATATGGATCCGAGATTGGTTGACGTTGTCCATAAGGAAAATCATTTAAGGTGTTGAAGGAGTAAAATGGTTTTCACAAAAACCATGTATATAAATATTTTTGGGTTTCGTATCGCGATATTATCGATAATATCGCGATATATTGCCCAAATCATTCATAAAAATGTTGAAATTATTGTCCCCAATATTATCGGGATAATATCAATATATTAACGATTACACCATGGTTTGTTGCGAAAATATCAGCCCCCCAAAAATCCGATATTATCGGGATAATATCGCTGATAATATCGACATTTAATACCTTGGTTTTGACTATTTTGTTTAGTTGATAGCATGGGTAGTACTCTTTCCTACTTATGGGTTTTGTCTCACGTGGTTTTCTTTGGAAAGGTTTTAATGAGGTCGCCGTAACATTCTGTGTATTACTCTGTACTATTGAAAATGTTGAAATACGTAGTTCGAATTTCCCTTCAACCACTAGTGAAAAAAAAAAAAAAAAAAGGCTAGGTTTTTTACTGCTCTATTGCTTAGTTAAAAACACATGCTAATTAAACCAAAGTGGTTGGTGTTCGACACTTTCATTCCTTAAGAGAGGTCAGGGGTTCGATTCCTGCTCTCGTATGGAGTCACCACTTTGGCCAGCACTTTACTCCTTACGAGCCGACCCGGTGTGAGTGGGGATTAATCTGGGTTGTGGTTAAGGCTTAAAGGTGCCACCCATAGTTGGGGCCCATCCAGGACCACCTTGTGGTTCAGACCAAAAAAAGAAAAAACACATGCTGATTAGACTTACAAAATTACAAAATTCATTTTAACTTATTTACTACTACACTGGTTTAGAAATTATGTTTAAGAGTTAGAGATATTTAGTCATATAACCATTATTAGCACTAAAACTATAAATAAACCCTACA
>NW_018924663.1:27446-43455 GCF_002207925.1 Prunus avium | reverse complement strand
ATCGATTTTACGACGGTTTGAAAACCAAATTCACGACGGTGAATTCCCGTCGTCTTTTGCCTTTTTTGTAGTAGTGTGTCCTATGACTAGGAGGTCGGCATCAGGTTATTGTATTTTTCTTGGAGTCTCAGTTATCTCATGGAAGACGAAGAAACAAAAAATTCTCCACCGTGGTTTTGTTGAGGCCAAATATAAGTCCATGGATCCTGCTACTTGTGAATTAACTTAGCTGCGATACCTTCTCAGAGACTTACATGTTACCAATCTTGGACTTGCAAAACTATTTTGTGATAATTAGGTTGCTTGCAGCTAATCCAGTATATCATAGCGTACAAAGCATATTGAAATTGATTGTTATGTGATCAAAGAAAAGATTCAAGATGTTGACATTGTTACATCATTTGTTCCTTCATCCTCACAGGTTTGCCGACTTGCTCCCCAAGCATTGGGCAATGTTACGTTTCCTAATTTCGTGCTCAAGTTGGGAATTATGGATATCCATTCTCCAACTTGAGTTAAGACTAGAATGGGAAGTTATTTTGCTTTCCTAATTGATGAATGTTTGTCGTTGACTTAGCTTAGGCTCCAAATATTTGTGTTTCCTTGCAAAGCTATGTAAACCTGGTATATATATCAAGCCTTTTTTTTTTTTGGTGAAAACCAAGGTATACCCCGCGCGATTGCGGGGACTAACCCTCGAGGTACTGTCGGGCGCAAAGCGGGGACCTCTCCCAACAAAGTCTGCTCTATTCGCAAGCGCCTGGGATCGAACCCAGGACCTCTTGTTTAAAGGATCCAAGCCCCTTCCACTTGGACCAACTCCTGTTGGTTATATCAAGCCTTTTAGGCTACTTAAATCAATATAGAAAATTATTCCCACAATTTATTTACCAATTTAAGAAAATGGGATAGCATATCCTCTCCCAAACTAATCCCGCACATAGTTTGGTATTATAATTAGTTTGTAAACAAACTAGAGAAAAAGTTATTAAAAAAAAAAAAAAAATCTTCCATAGAAAATCTAAGAGATGAAAAATGTTGCATTATCAGATCATCAAGGTATCTAGTTAAATTCATTACAGAAGGATAATAATAAATTTTATTCAAGTAAACACATACTGGGAAAACAAATTTAAATACATTTATTCTTGAGTTCCTTATTAATTAAAGTAGCACGGGTTCACTTTGTTTAAATATAGACTTGCAACAGAACATGGATGCAAATATGTCCTTGAGAAGGGGAAACTGCAGGAAAACATATAAAAGCACTGGCACACCTGCCCATATAGTTACGGGAATAGAGAAGACGTCCTTACGACCGTAAGCAATAAAAAAAGCCGAGCTAAATGTAAACATCATGGCTGTAATAGAAAAGAAGAGCAATGCGAGTCCCATTTTCAACCGCCATGATAAGGCACTAAGAAAATCTCTTTCAGCATAGCGTGAGGTGAGGATGGCCGAGAACGTTAACGTTGCAGCTAAGGCCAACAAAAATGCTATTGCATCTGAAATGATGAAAATTCGAAACCGGGCCGTTTTAAATAGATGATCTCCCATAATAACAGTAACTTCTGCCGCAAATAAAGCACTAGCGATGAGGGTTGAAATGATTGTACATGATTGTGCTGTCCCCTTCATCCATTTCCGTCCATCTTTTAACAACGCTTCATGTTCAGAAGTGAATAATTCTTGAGGTGTTTCGCCTTTTGAATTTTTCATCTGTATATAAGAAGGTTGAATAATCTTTTTCACCTCCTGCATATGCCAGATTAGTTGCTTAATTGCAATATTAACATGTATACAAAATACAATTTCAATTAGTTAACTAGACAAGTAAGATCAAGATCATGGTGAAACTTAATTAATGAGCTACTTTGCATATGTCAAACTATGATTTGTCGGCACCGAGTATGGCTCTTTATATGTAATAATTAAGCGAAACAGTGTCCTAATTAAAATAGAAGAGAGAGAGAGAGAGAGAGAGAGTGCGTGTAGTTAGGTACCTCAAACCATAATAATTCACGTCGCATTTGAAAACCTGCTCCAGCTATTTTGTTCAGCTGACTTACCGGAGCTAATCTTGCAGCTAAATGAAGTAAAGTGCTCCCATCTTCCTTGTCTTTAAAGGTAGCTATCACATTCTTGACCATGCCTACCTCATATACTAAACTAAAGATAGTCTCATGACGATGCCAAACTGCTGCATGTATTATGGTCCATCCTTTGCTATTTCTTTCCCATATCAGACCAGGACACTCGTAAATAAGCTGAGCTACAAACTTGCAATTTCCTATTTCCATTGCGTCAAACAATAGATGCGAAGGACTTGTTAGTACATCAATTAGCTTTGCCTTTCCATGTTTTGCAACTTCAAGCCAGAGTTGTTTGACTAAAGCTTGTTCTGTATTTTTATCTGTAGTAGTAGTGATCGTGAAAGAAAGTCAGTGCTTAATTCCGTGATGCACAAAATATGGATTTTTTTTTAATGGTGGCACTAATTTGCACGCGTGCACACACACACACATATATATATATATATAGAGAGAGAGAGAGATATATATATATATATATATATATATATATATATATATATATATATATATATATAAAGAGAGAGTTGAGAGATCCCCCAAATAAATACCATTTCGGGTCCCCTATAAATTTTTTTTTCAATAATCTAACCCGTCTATTTTTCAAGTCTTCATTCATAGATTATCCTTGCAAAAAATGACGCAAATTGAAAATCATGGCACCTAGTTGGGACTAACAAAATAGACAAGGTACTTCAAGAAAACACTATAATAACAACTATCTAATTGAGTGGCCAAATGGTTTTGGATTCAAGTGATTTTTTGTAGAGATGATCTTTGATAATATCCAAAAACTAGATGGTTCGGATCATTGAAACACAATGCATGATATATATAGTCTCTTTCCACTGAGGGATCCCTCAAATAATTTTAAATTTTATTTGAGGGACACCCTTTATGGTACTATATGAATTATTTTTCAATGATCCAAACGGTCTATCTTTCAAGTCTTCATTCATAGATTATCTTTGCAAAAAATCAGACAAATTTAAAATCATTAGAGCATCTCCAAGGGAGATGTCAAACACTAAACATCAAATTTAAATTTGATGGCTGATGTGGCAATTTGATATTTACACAGTTTTACACTCCACTCGATATGTCAAATAAATAATTATTGTAACAGTCAAATCATTAAAGATAAAGAAGAAAAAAAATAAAAAAGGAAAATTATAAATTAAAGTAACAGCCAGCTGTCTTTAAAAGTAATAAAATATTCATTTGACATCTTGCTTTTGGGATGTCAAAAATAACAGCTGAACCTCCAACCTTCATTCCACATCAGCTTTGACAATTCGGTTGGAGTGATGTGAGATGTTATTTCTAGCTGTTAAATATCTATGTGACACTTTTGACATATCGGTTGGAGATGCTCTTAAGACATCTAATTAAAACCAACAAAATTAATGAACACGATACTTTATGTAATGTAAACTCACTTTTGAAGTTCGCACATATTCCTGGACTTCCCCGTGGATATGATGAAGGCTTTTGGGCCAATAAATGCAAGGCTGTCTTTCTATTACGATCACGATCACGTTTTAAAGCAAAATCCGGATGATCTTCTAGCAATTTTGAGGCTAAACCTGCAAGCACTCGTATGCGCATGCCACATTACTTAGGGATATTTTGATGCATATATTTTTAACTGACAATGAATATTATTCAAAATTCTGCCTCATTTTAAATGTTTATAGTGATGGATAACTTTGTCGTGGGTGTTTGCTGTAAAAATATTTTTCTAAAATATCATCTCGTTTGTAAAAATAAAAAGTTCAACCTCACTTCAAATGCATATCGATCAGTAATTCATTGCCATCTTATATCTTTTGTAGCCATGTACAATTTATTTATTATTTTATAAAAAAATTCACCATTAATATTGTGTACATTTGTGTATGTAAAGGATGAGAGATTCAAATTTTGGACCTTGGATGACCGATTCAAATTTTTAACGTTCTTCTAATAAATGGTTTTATTTTTATACGTTCTTCTAACCGCATATGCATGGCATGTGTCAACCCAAAGACAATGAGTGTGTCTCTTTGCACTCAAGTTTGAATCACTTACTTCTTAAATTAGATTAATTTAAAGTAATTTTAGACTATCATTTGTATAAAATTGAATATAAAAAAATACCATTCTAATTAAAAATCCACGCGAGGGACAGAAACGTTGGAACTTACCGTAGAGACCACTATCTATGCTTGTGAAAAATAGCCTGGGCAGATCTTCTTGTGAATCTCTATATGCGGGTTCAGAATATAGATGCGACGCCATCTTTTGATGTCCAAACAAAGCAGCAATATAGAGTGGCGTATGTCCTTCAAAACCCCGTTGTTTTGGCAGCCCTGGATCCTTTCGCATCATAATTTTAGCAATTTTAACGTATCCAACGGCAGCAGCTACACAAAAAGCAGTATTTCCTCTTTCGTCTAACAGTCTCAAGTCATTTAACTCCATTTTACCCATCAACTTCTCCACAAAGCGAACATGTCCTGCTCCGGCTGCAACATGAAGTGCAGTATACGATCCCTGTGCGATATTGGCACGCACTATAGACGGCTCTTTACCTATGATCTCTTTTGCCGCTTTCCAGTCATTTTTTAGTGCAGCTCTGTACAGGGGTACACATAAATCTGGATTTTCTGCTTCTTCTGTACATAACAAGTTCAAAACACCTTAAAAGTTTATTGTTATCACCTGCTGGTATCACTAGACCAAATGGTCACTGACAGTACATTTCAAATATTTTAGCTAGTTGTTTCAATGATATAGGCATTCTCCAATAAGTATTTAAGTTAAGGATTTGTTACATATTTCTAATCTCGGCCGTTGGATTGCATTTAAGAGACTACCAACACTTTTAATGAATGCAATCCAACGACCAATATTAGAAGTGCGTAACCAATCCTTCACATAAAATACTTATTAGAGAAACTCCCATAATACTATTTGTACCACATTTATTGACCACTTTGCTGATTAATATATATGGGATCCATCTGTAGTATTAGAGAGGTGGTCAACAATGTAGTCATAAATAAATAGCACCGCTCGTTGTTTCAAATATATATATATTATCCTATTTGGATAAAAGTAGGACTTTTCTATATATTAAACAGCACAAATAACTCTTTTACATGAGTTCTGGGCTCATGAACTTCACCAACAAAGTGAGAGCCACAAGTATATTAGATCAAATGGTGATTAAAATACTAAAATATATTGTGTATTGAATGTATTTGAAGTCACTAGAACACTTTATTTTGAATGCCTGTTGTAAAAAACAAGTAAATAAATAAATAACTAAACATTAGTGGGTCATTTTAAAAAATTCCAGGGACTTATAATTTAAGAAACCTTTTTAAGTAACCTTCTCTAGAAGAGGCTTACTTGGTGTGGGACGCTCGTAGGAAGCGAATGGATACAAATCCCATTCGATAGTAGATGGGGTTGATCCGGTTGGATTACCATTATTGCTTTCCAACATTCTCTGGAGATAGAATCTCATATTCATTATAATATTGTTTTTCAATATTATTAAGCTACAACTACTTCATTTTAAAAAGACAAAAATGTGGAAAGGACCCATTAATATAGTAGTTTGGAGTAATTGCTCATCTAGGAAAGATTCTAGGTTCAAGTCCTAGCATTCGTGTTGTTAATTTAGTATATTATCATCATTCTCAATAGAAAAGGTCATAAAAATAAAACAACAAAAAAGACAAAAATGTTAAATAATATTCCTTTATAATATGAAACAACGAAAATAAGATTTTATGTCAAACCAAAATTCTCTATAAATAATGCTGAAATATAAAAAATAAAAAATAAAAGCCTACTAATAAGCTCATGAATGCATGTTAGGAGGCTAATTGATAATAATGTAAGTAATGAAGAACCGAAAAGCCTACTAATAAGCTCATGAATGCATGTTAGGAGGCTAATTGATAATAATGTAAGTAATGAAGAAGCGTAACACCATCAAAACTTAATCTAACACATAAGTTTCATCAAAATACCATCTTATTTTATAATGAAAATCTATTTTTTATAGTTAGAGCATTCACAGTAGGCTCCCTAAACCACCTCCTTGGTTAAAATTTAGGGATGAATTGAAAAAACCCACCTCCAACCTCCAACCATGCTCCTTATCCAGTTCCTAAAATAGGGAAACCTCTATGAGCTCCTAAATCTGAAGGACTCCTGGTGAGTCCGTATAATTAAATGCTCCGATATTTTAATATTATTTTAAGCATTTATTTAATACTAATTATTTTGTATTTTTTATAGAGAGCTCCTAAAATAGTTTTCTAGTGTTTTTAGCTAAATTTTAACTAAAAATTAGAGAGCATGATTGTGGATGCTCTAAGAAGTAAATCCTGATATTTTAGTTAGATGATCAAGTTAAATGCCCTTGTACAAAATAGAAGCACCATAAAATAGTACAAAGGATAACAAAACTATCTGAAACTCAAATGTTAGAGACAAAGACAATTGTGTAATCTTTAAAAAAGCTTACGAGGTCTTCGGGAACACGGGGAAAGAGGCTGCAAAATGTCCATTGGGATAATATATTCGGTTGGTCCTGTCGCTGCAAATGGAATCCAAGATTCATTATTGGAAAAACAATATTACTTAGAAAAAATTTGGAAGAAAACTACGTCATTTTAATAAAAACTTCAGTTTTTTTTGTTGTTGAAAAGGCTTACTTTTTTATAGTTGGAGCAGATGCTTGTATAAAATAGAAGCACCATAAAATAGTACAAAGGATAACAAAACTATTTGAAACTCATATGTTAGAGACAAAGACAATTGTGTAATCTTTAAAAAAGATGAAAAAAGCTTACGAGGTCTTCGGGGATGTGGGGAAAGAGGCGGAAAAATGTCCAATTGGATAATAAATTCGGTTGGTCCTGTCACTGCAGATGGAATCCAAGATTCATTATTGGAAAAACAATATTACTTAGAAAAAATTTGGAAGAAAACAACGTCATTTTAATAAAAACTTCATTTTTGTTTTGTTTTTGAAAAGGCTTACTTTTTTTTAGTTGGAGCAAATGCTTGTATAAAATAGAAGCACCATAAAATAGTACAAAGGATAACAAAACTATCTGAAACTCATATGTTAGAGACAAAGACAATTGTGTAATCTTTAAAAAAGATGAAAAAAAGCTTACGAGGTCTTCGGGGATGCGGGGAAAGAGGCGGCAAAATGTCCAATTGGATAATAAATTCGGTTGGTCTTGTTGCTGCAGATGGAATCCGAGATTCATTATTGGAAAAACAATATTACTTAGAAAAAATTTGGAAAAAAACTATGTCATTTTAATAAAAACTTCTTTTTTTTTCTTTTTTTTTTTGGAAAAGGCTTACTTTTTTTTAGTTGGAGCATATGCTTCTATAAAATAGAAGCACTATAAAATAGTACAAAGGATAACAAAACTATCTGAAACTCAAATGTTAGAGACAAAGACAATTGTGTAATCTTTAAAAAAGATGAAAAAAAAACTTACGAGGTCTTCGGGGACGCGGGGAAAAAGGCGGCAAAATGTCCCATTCGATAATATAATCGGTTGGTCCTGTTGCTGCAGATGGAATCCAAGATTCATTATTGGAAAAACAATATTACTTAGAAAAAATTTGGAAAAAAAACTACATCATTTTAATAAAAACTTCAGTTTTTTTTTTTTTTTTTTGGAAAAGGCTTACATTTTTTTAGTTGGAGCAGATGCTTGTATAAAATAGAAGCACCATAAAATAGTACAAAGGATAACAAAACTATTTGAAACTCAAATGTTAGAGACAAAGACAATTGTGTAATATTAATCTTTAAAAAAGATGAAAAAAGCTTACAAAGAGGGTGCAAAATGTCCAATGGGATAATATATTCGGTTGGTCCTGTTGCTGTAGATGGAATCCGAGATTCATTATTGGAAAAACAATATTACTTAGAAATAATTTGGGAAAAATTGGTCCTGTTGCTGCAGATGGAATCCGAGATTCATTATTGGAAAAACAATATTACTTAGAAAAAATTTGGAAAAAAACTACATCATTTTAATAAATATGTTAAATGATATTATATTAAAAAACCAAACGGAAATAAGATTTGATGTGCAACTAAAATTCTTTTGAAACCTCAACTTCCTTCACTTTATAGATAAGAATAAAATATACAAAAAAATAAAAATAAAAACCTAGCGACAAGCGCATGTTACAGGGTCATCATTTGGCCCACGGACTCACAGGTTGATGGGCGCCTGCCCAGCCCATCGAAGAAAGCTTGGCCCGGCTCGTTATGGGCTATGGACCGGCCCCACCCGTTCTTTAGGCTAAGATGTCTAAAGCCCAGTCCAGCCCATAAGCCCAACCTGTTTGAGCCCAAAATACCCAACCCAGCCTACCCATAAAAGTTCAACCCGCAAAGCTCATATACAATAACACTTAAGTTTAATATAAAAAATAGGCTTAATTGCTACAGTGCACCATGAAACATTGGTCAAATCTCACTTTACCCCCTTAAAGTTAAAGTGACCCACTTTGCCGCCTTGACCAAAGTTTGATATTCCACGTTGCCTTTTACTGTCAACTCCATCCAAAAGTCCGTTAAGTTTGAAGACATGGCAGGGGTGTTTCAGTAATTTTATGCACCTAGGTCATTTACTCACCAATTTAAATGGGTGATGTGGCAAAATGGAGCCGACCTTCAGCATGGATTAAAATTGAGGGACCATTTAAACTGAAAAGCCTTGTTTTAACTTGCATTAGAAAGAAATCTATTCATTATAAGGAGAAATTATAGAATGGTACTGTTGACTAAGAAAATGATTCCGATGTATGCTTGTTTCACTTATTTTATCGTTTATTTAAAGTATTTTTGTTATTTCTCCCCTGTGCATCTTAAACATCTTTAAAAAAAATGCGCGGCACATGCATGTATATGCCTGAATTATGCTCTGAGTCTGACCTGCATCTGCTAGTGGAACCATATCTATTGCCGGTTGAATTTCGCCTTCTCCTGGTTCTCTTTCCATTGCTCTGCAAACATGCGATGAATAAGATTAGCTCCTTTTTTAATTTCGATTGATAAATGTAAAAGCAGAAAAGAGAAAAGTGGGCATGCATGCATGTCTTCAGGAGAGGTAAATGAAGGATTATTTAACTTAATTACCTTTGCTTTGCCTTCAGGGCCTCAGGCTAGCTCTTAAGCTCAAAGATCAATCTCCGATTGTTATTTCAATCCTACATGTCCAAAAAATTTGCCACGTAATTCAGATGTCAGCTTGATCATCATTTTTTTCCCAAAGAAAAAACGGAAAAAAATAACAAAGAGAAATTATGCAGCACAAAATTCTATACTAAAAAAAGAAAAAGAAATTTGCTTTGTGTGGAGATGGGGTACCTGGCAGGCACTCGTCAGACCCGGCCTCGACTAAAGCGGCATGCAAAGTGTTGAAAAGATTTGGGAACTTTTTATAAAAGGAGGACAGGAGAAGACATTGTACGAGGAAAGGAAACAAGCCTGACGTGACAATATATAACAACGTTCTGGTCCACCTTGTTCTATAAATTATTAGTCAGACATTAATTAAATAAGGTATTTAATTATATACATGTTCTTCTTTGTAGTTAATAACGTTTGTGTTTCGACAAAAATACTTTTCTGGAAAATGATAAGTAAAATGATTGTTTTGCCCTGTTTAGGTATTTGTTATATACAATGATAATAGACTAACTTAACATTATTTCTTTTTAGAGCATCTCCAACCAATGTGTCAAATTGCCACATGGACATGAAATGACAAAAATTGAAAGTTAAAGTTGCTCCAACCGAGTAGTCAAATCTTACATGGATTTGAAGGCTAGAAGAGATATATTGAAAATAACATATCAAAAAGCTTGATATCAAATATCATTTTAATATTTTTTTAGTCATGGACTGCACTATCATTTACTCTCTTTTAAAACTTTACGCATCATAGGCCCCATTTGCTTTTAAAAATATAATAAAATAATATGATATTTGACATTTCAGATTGAGTTAATTTTTTCCAAAGTGTCAAATTGCCATATAAGCCATCAAATACAAATTTAACGTTTTGCATTTGACATCTCCCTTGGAGATGCTCTTAGGTTTCTTTGGTTCACTAAAGCCAAATATTAACCTTAACATATCATCAAGTGGAAGGTTAACTATTTTGCATGCGTGGTAAAGAGACGCGCGCAATGATAACTGATGGTATGTAATAGATCAATAATACATAGTAGCTCAAAAGGAATATTAAGGGGCTTATAACTCAAATGATTAAAAGCAGTTATTTCTATACATGAAGTTTTGTGTTTGAATCTCGCCTTCTCAATATCGTTTGTATTAAAATTTTATTAAAAAATATTTGAAGAAATAAAAAAATTGAACCAACAACCTCCTTTAGTTTTCGTCTAACAAAATTTCATAACAAGCCCAAGTAATCCTTAGGACCAACCTCGTGGCTCTAAATATGATGAATATGATATATATTTTTTATTGACCTCTCATGAGACTCTCAGGCGAGTTTGAGTTTGCTTTTTTAGGAAGCACTTCAGCTCATAAGTGTTTCTACTAAAGATGCTTTTATTATAAAGATGTTGAAATTTTCTTAAAAATATCCAAGTGCTTTTTCAGAAAGCGCTTCTATGCCCTAGAAGCACTCCAAACTTTTTTGTCAAACACCGTCAGAAACGAATTTGGTTGTTAGAAAAATTGGGCTGTCAAGAGAATAACGGAAAATAAATTAAGTAATATAAAAAGTTGATAGTTTCACACCAAGGTAGGAACCACACTAAGGGCTCGTTTGGGACTGCTTTTCTAAGAAGTATATCTACTCATAAGCGTTTCTAATAAAAGCGTTTTTATTATAAAAATCTTGAATTTTCATAAAAAATTAAAGTGCTTCATGGAAAAGCACTTGGGAATGCTTCATGAAGAAGCACATAATAGGTGCTTCTCCAGGAAACGCTTCTATGACCCAGAAGGACTTCTCAACTTTTCTACCAAACACTGTCAGAAGCGCATTTAGTTATCAGAAAGCATTTTTGACCCTTCCAGAAGCACTCCGAAACAGGCCCCAAGGGCTACAATGAGCTGTAGCCCAGTGTGGTTTTTTAAGGAAAAAAAATATAAAACCTATATATTTAACTTGTTTTCAATATTAGCCCAGTCAGTGGCAAACTTATTAAGGCGCAAGGAGGTACAGGTACACCTCTCCTCACCGGAAAAACCATTGTAGGTGCTTCAAATTGCTCCTTTGCTTAGCTGGTGGTGATGCACTCCAGGTGTACAGATTACCTTATTTCCATTTTCAACATTTAAGTAAATGGAGTAATATAAAAGTAAATAGTAAAAAGACAAAGACATTTACTTAAGTTTGCAATGTAAATAAGGAAGTACCCCCCACTTGGAATCAAATAAAAATACTAGAAAATCAAATTCCCACCAAATCAAAATATGAAAAATCAGTTTTAGATATGATTTTGGCTAAAAATGATGGCTCATTAAATCAATATATACTTCATACTAAAATCTCATAAAATCGAGTTTTCTTATTTGATGTGTGAGGAATAAAAGCCACCAAAAATTATCTTGAGAAAATAATTATTCCAAAAAACCATTTTTCATACTTAGTCAATATTTTTACATAAAACAATTTTTCATGTATGATATGAATGCATGAAGGAAACTAAGGTCAATCTAGGTAAAAAGCCTTAGATGTTCAATTCACTATGGTGTTAAACCCTATTTGGTTTATGTTAAAACTTATTGAAAATTAGTCTATGGAGTTATGAACTAGCATGGTTTATGTGATTTAATATTTACTTTTATTTCTAGAAAGACTATAAAAATTGTAAGTACCAAAAAAAATAATCATTAACTTTTAAGCTAATAACTTTAACTAGCCCACCCGTTGAAAAATTCCTGGTTCCACCCTTGTTTCACACTGATCTCTCATTTTGTTTTCATATAATTTTGAATTGGTTTGGCCGTTACCCGTGAAGAACTTTCTGATTATTAAACAAAGCTAGCATCCAGATCCAGGCCAGGGTGGAGCTCCATCGAACTCATTTGTCTGACCTTTGGCAATTGTTATTTTTATTTATCCAGACTGTCTGAGTTTATTCCATGCCGAAGCTGTCAATCAATTAATTTCTATAAAAAAATTTTTTATTAAAACAGGTTGGAAGTCGTCCCTTCCATGTTTTGTTAAATTTCCCAATTGATAAAACAAAGAACCTGATGGTGCAACTATGATGTCAGAAGTTCTTCACGGGTAACGGCCAAACCAATTCAAAATTATATGAAAACAAAATGAGAGATCACTGTGAAACTATCGACTTTTTATATTACTTAATTTATTTTTCCGTTGACTTTTTTAAGGCCTAGTACATCCAAATGGAGAGCTGGCAAAACTTGAAGAGGTACACATGCAAGATCTTTATTTAAACCACTTAAACGTGGTCTGCTAATGGACATGGAGTTCTAATACGACTGGTCATGTAGTACTTGGAGTTGTATTTTTCAGTTTAAATCCAAGACTAATAAGGGTTCCTAATGTTGTGCGGAGTTTCTATGTCTTTATATTTGTTCTAAATACAATAGACAAATTACATGTAGGAATATACGAGTTAGCCTAAATAACATAGGTAATTCATGGAAAAGGAAAACTAATCAACAACATCAATAGGATTAATTAATGGATAGGTAATTAAGAGACTAAATTGGATTATTAGTGGCGGATTCGGTGTCCTAGTGCTTTTATAAATTGGTTTCATCCCCTTAATTCTTGTGTGCTTTATGTGTTTTTCTTTTAATTCTTGCAATTTAAGTTTGATTCGGGGTCCTAGTGCTTTTATAAATTGGTTTCATCCCCTTAATTCTTGTGTGCTTTATGTGTTTTTCTTTTAATTCTTGCAATTTAAGTTTTATTTTATCAATCACTCAATCAATCGTTTGTTTAATTAAGTTTCGTGCAATTTATTAAATTATAAGTTGCTTTGATCAATCCTTGTGGGTTCGAACTCGTACTTGCATATCTCTATATTGTTTTTCTTTTAAAGAACTGTTATTGAGCAATTCATTTTTCTGAACAACTATTGATAAAAGATAACATTGGAAAATTAAATTGATTTTAATTTCTTCATCTTCTAGTTAAAGTTTCTCTATGAAAATTTTAATTGAGTTATAATTTAGATTAAAGAGCATGAAACATATTTTGCTTAATGCTTTAGAATTTCCATCATTGATATTTCAATTTCAAACTCACTTTTCTTTTAGTACGTTTAGTTGCTTCTTTGTGTTCAGAACTTTTCATATGTGCTTCTTGAGGATACGATACTTGGCTCTCAACCCCTCCTTGGCGTCTTCTATCAGTAGTGAAAGATACTAACTAAGGGACTATTGCGAAGCTTTCAGATTCTTCAAGTGTGACACATCTATCGTGAAGCTAATATGATCGTTGGCGATCTAGCTACAATTAGGTCAAGCTAAAGCTTTGAGATTTTACGGGCCATGTGCCAAAAGAATAATTTGGTGTCCTAAAATAAAGTCTTCAATGAAAAATTATAAAAAAGAATCAAACAATATAATCAAAATCTTGTGATCATGAAATTACTAATTATCATTAATCAAGAAAATAGACAATAATATACAAAATAGGAAAACCAACATTAATATTATCCTATTAATATAGGAAAACCTTAATATCCAGGAAAGCCAAAGCAATTGGGATATATTATCAATATAATAAACTCACATCAATTAAATATATTTAGAGTGCTGCTAAACGAACCCTAAAATTAACTAAGTACACGAAAGAAAAATGCAAGTTCGTTATCAATATTATCAATATTAATATTAATAAACCAAACGCTATTATCAATACTAGCCTCTCTGCACGCACTTCCGTGTCTGCAAGAGGCTTTTTTAAACAAAGTTTAAATTTATTTTAGAATTAAAAAAGATAATGGATAGTTGTGGTCCATAAAAATAGGATTCATTATCTGATTTTTTTATTTTTATTTTTTAAAAAAATATGAAAAAGTGTGAATTTACCATATTATCCTCATTTAATTAATAATTTCAATTCTTAATGTTTGCATTAACCAATGGCATTTTCTGGTATTTTAAATGTTTCACAATTCTCTGCCTTTTGCTTTATATATATAGATTAATGTTAGTAAATTAATATACCATTATTAGGCTTCAACATTATATTAATGTAAGTTGGTATTTAAGAGGGTCGTCGCTCACTGTGCTCATGCCAAACGCCGCCTTAGAGCATCTCCAAGAGTAGTAGCAAATTAAATTCTTTAAATTAAAGTTTGTTGACCTATGTGGCAATTTAAAAATGTTTATTTGTTACTTGATTAATTTTTGCTCCAACAAACTCTTCAATTCAATTAATGCAATATCATGGAAAAGAATGAAAAATATGAAAATATGTGAAAAATGTATTTATTATATGAAAATAAAAAATGCATGGTTTTAACATTTTCAAGGTAAGTTTTGTTTTTCCAAAGTAAAATTAAATGTTTTAATAGCCAAAGTCAACTTACCAGTCCTTAAGAGAGAGAAAGAGGTTGCAACTTTAATGACTGAGGTTGAAAAGGCTGTTGGAGAGAGTTTTTCTGATGTTGTTGAAGATTCTGTTGGAGATGCTCTCATACTTGTATTTGGTTTACAAACTTCCTTCATTCAGTTTTCTCGAAACTCGTGTACGATAACCGGAATTTAGGGATCCTTATAGAACCTCGTTGTAATTTTATTTCTTGTTTTAAAAACAAAAACAAAAACAAAGAGCATTCCTTATAGTCATTGATATAAATAACGATAATATAAAATAAGGGTTAGTTACACTTTAGTACCATGTGATTACACCCTTAAGACTTATTAGTCCATATCTTCTCAATTTTTAAAATAACATATCCCATTCTTTTAAATTTGTTACAATATGGTTTCAGCTAGGGGTGGGAATTTATACTGAAAACCCGACCGAACCGGCCGAACCGGACCGGTTTTGGCAGGTTGGTTCGGTTTTTTTAATTAAAATTATTGAAATCGACATAAACCCGAACCGGACCGGTGGTGAACCGGTTTGAACCGGTTTGAAATTTTTTAAACCGGCGAAACCCGAACCGAACCAATTCCATGTAAATTGCCAAAAATTCATACAAATGCCAAGATGGGGAATCGAACTTTGTTCAGAGTTCAATTACAAGGCCCAATTACCACTGGACTAATGTGGCTTCTTGTGCAATGTGTGTATAATTGTATTATTTATTACAATCTAGAATATTTTAAAAAAAAGTTAGGGTTGTTTTCCCTTTCCCACAAACTCTCCTTTTCTTTTTCTTTTCTTTCTCCCATCTCAGCCGTCATCCCCTTTTTCTTCTCTTCTCTCTCCATCTTTTTGTCATTCCTTCTTTCTTCTTTTATCTTTTATTTTTTTTCTTCTTTCTTCTTCCTCCCGCCGCTGCATCTTCTTCTTCTTTTTTTTTTTTTTTTGGGTAAATAGCTGCATCTTCTTCTTTTCTTCTTCTTCCTCCCCATACCCTCAACCACGAAGTGGTCCTCAAGTTGCTGGCTGCATCTTCTTCTTCTTCTTCTTTCCCTCTTCTCTCCATCTTCTTCTTTCCTTCTTCTTCCTCAGCTTCTTCTTCCTCCCCATACCCTCAACCAGGAAGTGGTCCTCAAGCTCTCAATCTCAGTTCAATCTCGCCGAACCAAACCAAACCGCACCGACTTCTCGGCGTGCCGATTGTAGTCGGTCTTGTATCTCCTCGGCGCGGCGACGGTCTCCAAAATGAATATGCCGATGACCTCCGGTTCGGCGTACGGTTTGGTCCCAAACCCGACCCAACCCGCACCGTTTCCAGCCCTA
>NW_018924663.1:0-27036 GCF_002207925.1 Prunus avium | reverse complement strand
GGGGGGAGGGTATGGGCAGTTGGTGGGTTAGGGTTCTCGGTTCATTAAGGGTTAGGGTGATGGTCTTGGTGAATGAGGGAAAAGAAAATCGGAGAAGGGGGGTTGGATGGTTGAGAGAGAGAGAGAGAGAGAGAGATTATTTATTCTTTTTTTATTTTTAATATTTTAATATGGACCCATAGTGCCACGTAGGCAACTAATGGAGAGATCTGACGAAAACCCTAATGGTGGAAGCACATTGTAACAAATTTAAAAGACCGGGGTATGTTATTGTAAAAATTGAGACAGTAGAGACTAACATATCTTAAGGGTGTAACCACATGGTATTAAACTGTAATTAACCCTAAAATAAAAAATAATAATAGTAATTAAAATGCATTTGTTGCGTAGGACCTGCTTGGGTTACATGGGCTGCGACCACAACCATACATTTAACTCACTCCGGTTGGACTTCAAGCTTTAGAACCCCAAAATTGGGCTAAGTTTGTTTGAAGTACAAGCGAGAGTTTAAACTACAAGAGGGAATGAGGTTTCACACACACACACATACACACTATCAAAGTGCCATGAAGAATGAAACGAGACTTATCATGGTTTAAGGTAACCCATCTCTCCCTCCCTTTTAAAACAATCATGTAGGAGAAATATATTTTTATATATTACATGATGTGTATGTATGTGTTTGTTTATGTATATATGAATGTGTTTGTTTATGTATGTATTTATGTCTACGTAATTATATATATATATATAGACAGTTATTCTCTTATCCGGATGTCCGCACATTATTATCTTGCGGATGCTATTATAAACAGGTAGGAAAGCAGGGAGAGGTAATACAAAATACATAGCGTCCGCATGATAATAACGTCCGGATGTCAGCATAGGAGAATTTCTGTATATAAGTTATTCTCTTATCCAGATGTCCGCACATTATAATCGGACATCCGGACATTATTATCATGCGGACGCCATGTATTTTGTATTACGCCTCCCTGCTTTCCTGCCTGTTTACAATAGCATCCGCACGATAATAATGTGCAGACATCTGGATAAGAGAATAATTGATATACAAAAATTCTCCTATGCGGACATCCGGACATTATTATCATGCAGACACCATGTATTTTGTATTACCCCTCCCTTCTTTCCTGCCTGTTTACAATAGCATCTGCACGATAATAATGTGCAGACATCTAGATAAGAGAATAATTGATATACATAAATTCTCCTATGCGGACATCCGGACGTTATTATCATGCAGACACCATGTATTTTGTATTACCCCTCCCTTCTTTCCTGCCTGTTTACAATAGCATCTGCACGATAATAATGTGCAGACATCTAGATAAGAGAATAATTGATATACATAAATTCTCCTATGCGGACATCCGGACGTTATTATCATGCAGACACCATGTATTTTGTATTACCCCTCCCTTCTTTCCTGCCTGTTTACAATAGCATCTGCACGATAATAATGTGCAGACATCTAGATAAGAGAATAATTGATATACATAAATTCTCCTATGCGGACATCCGGACATTATTATCATGCAGACACCATGTATTTTGTATTACCCCTCCCTTCTTTCCTGCCTGTTTACAATAGCATCTGCACGATAATAATGTGCAGACATCTAGATAAGAGAATAATTGATATACATAAATTCTCCTATGCGGACATCCGGACGTTATTATCATGCAGACACCATGTATTTTGTATTACCCCTCCCTGCTTTCCTGCTGTTTACAATAGCATTCGCACGATAATAATGTGCGGACATACAGACGTTATTATCATGCGGACGCCATGTATTTTGTATTACCCATCCCTGCTTTCTTTCCTGTTTACAATAGTATCAACACGATAATAATGTGAGGACATCCGGATAAGAGAATAACTTATATACAGAAATTCTCCTATGCTGACATCCGGACGTTATTATCATGCGGACGCTATGTATTTTGTATTACCTCTCCCTGCTTTCCTACCTGTTTATAATAGCATCCGCAAGATAATAATGTGCGGACATCCGGATAAGAGAATAACTGTCTATATATATATATATAATTACGTAGACATAAATACATACATAAACAAACACATTCATATATACATAAACAAACACATACATACACATCATGTAATATATATAATAAAAAATATTTCTCCTACATTATTGTTTTAAAAGGGAGGGAGAGATGGGTTACCTTAAACCATGATAAGTCTCGTTTCATTTGAATGGTAGATCTTGAGCCGGTGTTCAATTGATTTGGTGGAGCTAACTTCGCCGCTAAATGCAGTATGTTGTTGTTGTTATCATCTTTAAACGAGAGCACGATATTCTTATTTAAACCCAGCTTTTGTGCCTGACTGAATATGCTTGGCTGATGGTATGCGACTGCGATGTGGAATAAACTCTGATTGCTGTCATCTGTTTCCCATATCAAATCAGGATAAGAGCCAATAAGCTCAGCCACGAACTTAAAGTTTCCCAGCTTCGTTGCGATAAATAGTACATGTGAAGGGCTTCTTAGAACGTCGATAACAGTCGAGTCATTTTGCCATAAAACTTCTTCCCAAAGACATTTCAGTAATTGACGGCAGGGCGTTCTTGTCAAGTTTCTCTTGTTTGAACCTGGAACAAGTCGAAAGCAAATTAGATTTTTTGTTTGAGTATGAACGTAGGTATGGTGAACTTATGAAAATGAATATTCCTTCTTATTGTCTAACTTGTCAAAGTTAAATGTAATTGTATAAGCTTCAATTTCTCTACTTTTTTCCCTTTATTTATGGGGTTTGTCAACTTTCAGACTTGTATCACAATATATATCTAAACAACTTATACGTACAACCTAGCATATTGATGCTATGACCTGAATTTTTCAAACATGAGTAACAAAAAGGTGACAGGTTTGGTTTTGATAGCAATAAGCAGGATGAGCATGAGTGATAGGTTTGGTTTCGAAACAAGGGATTAGCCCTAAGTTTCTAGTTGACCAAAATACATATGCTAGTCAACATGATAAATTCAATTAGGTTAGCGTAATTCCCCCAGCATCACTAATTAAACATGTTAGAGTTTATTAGTATTCTACATGAATATGAAATGGTATGAGATAAACATGATAAGACAAAACTCGGGCTATCACCCTTATTGATTAAAGCCATGCTAAGAGTAGTAAAGAGGTGCAATGAGTGAGAGAATTACAAGAATGAAGGAAGTTTTTCAATATTCTTGAAGTTTTGATGGCGAATGCTGAAGGCTTCTGAGCCAACAAATGCAATGCTGTCTCACCATTCGCGTTGCGAACCACTGCAAGCTCCGGATAGTCTTTAAGCATTTTCAATGCTAGTTCTGCATAGTAAAAAAACAATAACACTGTTAATTGGAAATGAAGATTCCTAATTATCCGTACACAGTTTACTTAATATAAAGCTGAAGAAACTTTCGGCCACCACATTTTGAAATTCCGTCGGGAATTCTCTGAATGGCCTCAAAAGATTGTTTTTCTTGTCTACATAGTAGTTTACCGATGATTGCTTGTATTTGGCCTATATATCTTAAGGCCATGTACCCAATGAGGGGTCAGAGGTAGTAATTGTCATCGATAACGAAATCAATTGTTAATAGACATGTTAACATGCTTACCATATAAACCGTTGTTAATGCAGCTGAAAAATATCCCACCTCTTTCCCCCTCATTAACAAGTTTTATGAGTTTAGGGTAGAGATACAAAGCCATCTTGCCATGTCCAAACAAAGCAGCATAATAGAGCGGTGACAATCCTTGACCTCCCCAAATTTCTAGCAGCCTTGGATTCTTTTGCATCAAAATCTTAGCCACTGGTACGGTTCCAGCTGCAACAGCATGATATAAGGCTGTATTGCCCTTTTGATCTTGCAATTCTAGGTCGCGTTTGTCCAACAGTTTCAGCAACTCCTTCACAAAGTGAACATGTTTTGCTCCTGCGGCAACATGAAGAACAGTCTGCCATCCTTTCGTGATAGATGCACGTAAAAGAGTTTCATCTTCATTCATGATTCTATTAGCTGCTTCCCAGTGACCTTTTACCGCAGCCTTGTATAGGGGCACGCATTTTATGAAGTATTTTTGTTTTGCTTCGGCTGTAAAGATTTGAAACACATGGTTATATCATATGTAACAAAATAACACTTCCACTAGTTGGTTGTAGTTGAACATAAACCAAACAGCGATGAAAACAAAATTTAATTAAATGTGTTCTTTCGCTGTAGCCAGATTACTTATTTCTGTGCAAAATTCTATGAACAGAATAGAACACTAAACACTCGTATTAAGATGCAAAATTGTTCCACCGCATTTGTTGTACAACAATGCAAGAAACGATCATTTTAATTACTCCGAATAGTTTTTAAAGAGAGAGATCTTACGTGAATCTTCCAGTGCATCAAGAGATGGTGTTTTAAAAGAAGGTGACACCGGCTGCCAAGCGGGCGAGACTCCATGTGCATCGCCTGTTTCATGATGTGATTCCTTTGACGGCGGGCAAGGTGTTGAGCTGAAATCTTCTGCCACCATTTCGTCGGATACTATACATGCCATTCAAGAAACAAGTTAGTTTTGTAAGAGTTTGAACTTAATTGGAGCTACAGTTCAACAGAGATTGCTGAGTTCAAATTGTATATATGTATTTCATTTATTTATAGATATTGATGGAGCCTTCTAAGAGCTCTTAATAATTAATTTTTATTTAAATTTTGCTTGGACAGAAAGGAAAGGAAGTCTTACACCTATATGGAAATACTTCATTTTCAGACTATCAATTTATATCACTAATCACATTAAGTTTTGTGTGAACGTGACAACACATACAATGTTTATGATATTACACTTTGAATCTAAACCATTTATGTACAACTTTTTAAGCAATATGGTGCATATTAGTACACGAGTCAAGATCAATAACTACACGCCCTTTGTATTTCTCAAGTTATATTATAAGAAAATACATTCGTGGCACATAATGAGATGGCTGAAATATTTTAGGTGTCTAATAGCTAACAATCACGGTTATTCATGTCCATTGTGCTAATAAAATTAATTGTTTTTATTCACCTTGAGTGCCAAGAATATCAGTGGCAATAATGTTATTTTCTTGCAAAACAATAAATTCCCATAAAAAAAAATATTAAATTCCGTAAAGGATTCAAAACAAATATATTCTTAGAAGAAGAAAAGAAACTTGATGGCCCTAATACGATAATGCTACTTTTCTAATTATAATATAGTAATTACTCCTTTCATGATAACCACTCTTCTAAGATATACTAATTGCTGTCAGTTTTATTTGGCTGCTTATGTGTAAGAACATCTCATGTTCATATAAAATATTGGTTAACTTTGGGTACACGTTACACCTACCTATTAAAAGACAAGACTCGTGATGATAGGAACAATGAATTGAACTAATACCCCAATAAATAATGACTATCACGAGGATTAGGTAACGTGGTTACCTAATATGATTAGAAAATATGATTTATCTAATCGCTTCTTATAAGATTTTTCTTTGTTGGATTGTTAGATGTTGATTCCTCTTCTCTAGAGTAGTTTAAATTATCGTCTAGTAAATTTAGACTACGGAAAATTAGGGTTTTCTTTTTCTTTTTCGAAACTGTACTCAATTTCCTTACTTTATTTTGTTGTGGGTCAAATCCCTAAACAAATTTCAAAACTTGATTGGTCAGATTTTGTGGGAAATTCAAAGTACCTCCTATTTTTTGTGATTTATTTTTCAATAGAGTTTTGTGGAAATTCAATGCCAATTGGTCTTTGACTTGTTATAAGGTTTTGAATTTTCCAATACCTAAAATTGAATACACAATAATTTACATATTATCACCACCAAGGATTCTTAGGTATTTTGGGTTCTATTGTGGTTGTTTTATGGAGAAGGCGACTGCAGCGCAGTGGATATGAACATGGTTTGAGTCAGGGGAGAGATATATTTATATGTATAAATGGTTTCCAATCTCCTGAAACCACCTACTCAATTTTGTTTCCCAGAATGCCCTAATTTTACCTCCCATTAGAAACAAAACAAAATAAAATTGAAAAAGAATACCCACCCACTCGACAGCTGCCTCCCCATCACCTTCGTCGCTTATGTCGGTCCCTTTTCCTTTTTATTTTTTCCTTTTTTTCTAGGGCTAAAGATCATTGCATTCCAAAGGAAGCCAACCATCCAACAAAAACAAATAAAAAATAAAAAAAAGGAAACCAACCAAAACAAGGAGGGAAAAAGCCACAAGCGCAGAAACAGCATCAACAAAAGCAAATAAAACACCCCTCCCTCTATTTATCTTATCGTTTTTTTCTGGTAGTGACATATTTTTTTTTTATATTAACACTTATATAAGCTTTATAAAAATTTGATTTTTTTAATTCAACAAATGAATTCCATTGTTTTTCATAGAAGGGGACTCTAAATATTTTCGTATATTTATTACATCATAACTAGATGTCTTAATGATTTGTGATTTGTCTACTGTTTGTCAATGACGATTTATAAATGAAGACTTGAAAAATAAATGCAGATCATTAAAAATAGTGGAGAGTGATTCGAGAAGATAACCCGAAAATATTTCCTACATATAGAAGGGGACTCTAGATATAGTATATGAACTTTTGAGATAAACACCCAGTAAAACAAGTGAAAAATCATATGTATGCAACTATGAGGATTCTCCTATTGTGGGGTTACATTTTTCAGAAGAAAACGTGATTGATAATCACAGAGGAAATACCAGCTAACTGAAAGGCTAGCTAGCTCTTCCTGTGATGTTGATTGCAGAGGAATAACACATACCTGGAAATGTGTCGTTTCGGACAATCGACCTCCTGCACTACATCACCAGCAAACGGAAAGAGGAGAGAGCGATCCGTGACTGTACAGTGCTGTTGTCCTGCTGAGGTTCGTCTTCGATAGAAAAAAAAATACACGAATTCCTCTGTTAGACTGATGAAGGAAATGAAACAAATAAAAGGAAATGAAAGTACGCGTATGGACCAACCATAATATTTAAAAGTGCAATAAAATTTGTTTTGCCGCCCACGAGTAAGTTTTTTACAATTTATATAATTGCTACTTGATGTAAATAATACACATATAACCAACACTATACATATAATATACATAAACAAGTAATATCAGGTGATCATTATCATATTCCAATACCAGATAAGTCAATCATACAGAGTTCTCCAAACTGGGTCCTGCCCCCATTGCACATTAAGGCTCCGTTTGGTTCGCGGAAATGATTTTCCAAGGTCACGGCCATCATAGTGGAAATTCACTGTGAGTTTAGTATAAAAGTTATAATATAAATTAATTAGAGGGTGCACTTCTTCAACATGAAGAAAATGAAACATTGCCTGTTTCTCTCGTCAAAGGGTTATATTGTACTTTTTTTTATCTATATATATAAAGCGAAAGGCAGAGAATGGTAAAACATTCAAAATACTAGGAAATGTCATTGGTTAATGCAAACATTAAGAATTGAAATTATTAATTAAATGAGGATAATATGGTAAATTCACACTTTTTCATTTTTAAAAAAATTAAAAGAAAAAGAAAAATCAGATAATGGATCCTATTTTTATGGAACACAACTACTCATTATCTTTTTTAATTCTAAAATAAATTTAAAAATTTTAAAAGAAAAGATGCGTGTGTATATATTAATATATATTACTTTTTTTTTGTTTGGGATAATATATTTTACTTTAAATGTCATTTAAATATGCAATGTAATTTACTGTACAATTACGTATCTTTTGCCCTTACATGCCTACATAATATGTGAAACTTGTCGTTAACGTTGGCAACTACGAAGAACACTATCAGGCGCATTCGCTCATGAATTGATTCGAAGTTAACAAGAAATTACGACGAAGACTCCTGCTGATTACATGTTTAATAATATTTCTTGCGTATGCAATGTAATGTTTGCGGCCGGCCGTATTGTATTAATCTCTGGAGATTTGTCTTTGTCTGTAATGTAATTTAATGAACTTATAGCAATATTTCCTGTTGTATAATGGGCAAAGGATGAAAATATTGAAACTGATGTTTATGGAAATATCAACTTCCGGGAACTTTAGAAACCTAGAAACAAACTAGGTATGAAGCTTTAGGAAATACTATTAAGAAAACGATTGTTAGTGTTGTACAAAGCAATGGAGTACTATGATGAAGAACACACACAACCAACCAAGAAAAATCACACACACCAAATAAAGAAAATAATCACAAAGAACACAAGGAAGTTCGATGTTGTTCATACGTCCTCATGGTGATCGTCCCAAGAAATTTAACTAGAAATAAGAACATCATTGGTTTGCAAGAAAATCCCCTTTCGCTCTTATGAATCCTAGCTTTGAAAGGCTCAAACCCAATTTGATGTCTCAAGGGGCGAAGCCAGGATTTTGTAATTTGGGGGGCGCCAAAATATATAATACAAAACTGAATTATATACATTTGTTTTGGAAATTTAATATGATTTTACTGCTATATTTATATTGGAATGAAATTTTGACAAGTATTGATGAGTAGTTGTTTTGTTGGGGCGAGAAGGCTTAAATTTAGTAGATTTTCTTTACATTTGTTTTCCAAAGTTCCAACTACATTTAGCTGAAAACAAATGTATTTTCTGGTTTAATCCTTAGTTAGACAGATGTAAGGCTTAGATGCCATCTACATGTCCTAGTTTTTTGCCAAGTGAGTAGTTTTACATTTGTTTTCCAAACACAACATATGTTTTAAATGATTAAATAAATTCGCGCAAAAATGGCAAACTTGGAGTAAACTTTAATCCCTGCAATTGCACCATCATTAACATGTTTCGAAGGATGGAGAATGAGACCAACGAGATACATGACATGACAAGATAGATCCGAAGCCTATCGAAACCCATTTTAGCCATGACAGCTGCATTGTAGTTTTGCACACACTGCAAGTCTGCATCGCAGTTTTGAGTCTATGAGTATTTTTAGTTAACAATACTCCGTGTGGATGGAATGATTTAAAATGAGGGACATGAATCTAAATTTTAGTTAACAAAATTCACAGAACATTTTAATTATTTAAGAAAAGAGGGAATTCAAATTGGGAAGAGAGAAGTATGATTTAGAATCCATAACAAACAACACCAAACCTTTTTTTTTCTTTTTTTTTTCTCTGTAGCATTTTACGAAAGGGTGATATCATCAAGGGTTGTGAAAATGGCTTCATCTTTCTCTTCAATAATGCAAACTTGCTGCTGGAATTATTGATGCATCCGTCCGCCATCATGCCATTTTGATTAAGTTCCAGGCGTACTTCATGCCTCAATATTGTTTATTCAAAAATTACAAACTACCCTTTTCTGTTTATCACTTAAAAAGAGAATTCGAATTTAAAACATCTTTCGTGATTGAGAAGAGAAGTATCAAGAATTATTAATAAAATTAGTTTTTTTTCCCAGTTATCAAAAATAGTTCCTTTTTTTTTCTGTTTTTTTTTGTTGCCTTTTCCGAGAGAAGATGAGATTGTATATAGTAACATAACTTCAACATGTTCAATTCCATTAATTTGTAAAGACTCAGACACTGCATCTAGCCAGCCTGAATAAAAACAGCACCCAATAATTTGTTCATTCCTATCCTGTTACAGCAAATTCTAAATTATCAATTCTGAGTACCCAAATACAAAAAACTATCTATCTACATGCTTGCCTGCCTGCCTGCCTTGGAACTACAGTAGTCGACCAGAGCAAATTCTTCAAGGAAGACTGAAAAGCCCCACATACAACTCTCGAAAGAGTGAAGTGAAACGAATGAGCATAAATACCAGCCACCAGAAATGCTACAACATATGTTTTCAGGCCTTTGGAAGCAGAGAATTTGCTCTCCATCTTAATGGAGAAGAAAGTCTCCAGATAAGATAAATCACCCACAACAAATGGGACAGACTTCATGTTCTCGACCTCTTCTGCTTTTGAGATACAAAACGAACCCCTTGCTTCCCGAGTTCCAGAGATTTGACTTTGCCATCATCCAGAGTAACAGATAGCGTTGATGTGCCGTCGATTATGTCAGTAACCACTCCCTTGTGCCTGGATAAAACAGGGGGGGAAATAAATAAATCAGCACAAAATGAATGCACCAAAACCGGCACCTAAACCCTTAACCCATAAAGGATGCAGGAAAATGCTCTTACTAAGGTAACTTAGCACCATCGACAGCCACATATCCATGAGAAAGAAGCATCTAACAGAGATATGGACGACATTCATCTTCATGAACAAATTGTTGACATCACAACTCCAAACACCTTTTATATGTTAGCTTATATTGTAAGGAACTTTTGGTTTCTTGCAAATACAAGGCAAGATATTGTAAAAAAATCATGACTAATCATCATCCTTCCAAGTGACCACATCCTCTTTCAAGAATAGAACAGCATATACAACAGCATCATGAATTCTACTTAAAAATTTAATGAGTAAAACTTGCACACAATGGATCAAGTGACGCACTTTATCTAAACAATCAATTTTTCCATATAAGAGATGCAATATATATAAAACAACAAACCCACCATGAATTGTCAGATAGCTGCTGAACTTCAACTCGCTTTCCAATTGCATCTCTGCCCAACTTTTTCAATATCCAATTAGCATCCATGATCTCATCCATTAGATTATCTTGAACTGATTGTGTCTTATCATCATTCTCACTAAATGACGTTTTCTCCATAAACGGTGACGGTCTCTTTCTTTTTGACCGTTGGCCCTTAACATAGCTTTTTTCTTCCTCCTGATAGGAAGAACTCTGATTTTCGAGATTAGGTTTCTTAAGCTTAAACTTCAATAAAGGTTTTGTATCCTTGGCCGGCGATTGTGAAACAGGTGTCTGACCAGGATCATCATTGCTTTCAGTACGTATATTAGACCTGCTTAGTGATTGCTTGCGGGAGTATACCCTCTCGTTTCTCATAGTCGGGACTTCACCTACAGGCACAACTGCAGCCGTGCCCCCTTCAATGCTTTTTCCAGACGAACCATGTACCGGCTCTGGAGGAATGGCTTCGTATCCATCAACCTTATCTCCTCTAGCAAATTTAGGGTTAGAATCAGAAGCTCCTGACCTAACTTTTCCCAACTTTATAAAATTTCCTTCTCTTCCAGCAACCTTTGAACCTTTCAAATGGCCAGAATAATCGCTTCTGTCTACACACAGAACATGAAAATTTCAGTTGCATAACGTGAGAAAACATCAAATTTAACCAAATTACTAATCAATGGGAAGGATCAAACTTTTCCAGTATAATAATGGGTTGCACTCCTAGTACCTTTAGCATCACCGATATTAGCAGAACCATCATGTCTATCCAACATAAGACTTGCCTTCTGCTGGCTCACATCTTCACTGCCTGCCCATGAATAGGAACTGAGGTCATATAAGTGTGTATATATACAATACATATATAGACAGACACGGAGAGAGAGAGAGAGAGAGCAGAGTGTAAAAAGCTTACGAAATAGCATGAAAGCTATGAGCCTAACACTAGGTATAAAGAGAAACTATTTATCGATTTTTTTCATTAACTTGTTTGTTTCTTCTTCTTCATTCTTGGAGAATTTTCTATTTCTATTAATTCATTTAAGTTTTTTTCGCTATATCCACCATAAGCAGCTAATCCTATCATCGGTTTTTGGCCCTCAAAATATAAGTGGTGCTCTCTCTACTCTAAAAGTATTGCAGTTAATGGAAGAGAATAACGTTTGTTGGGACCTTCCAACAGCTCCACCAAAATCCCAGTGGACTTTCAAAGTACATCAGGGAAATGAGGGTTTACACCCCAAATTTCCACCATTTCATTGAGACATCGCCAAGATACTGGCAAGGTGGACAGGTATACCTTCCACCCCTTTCTCGGTGTGTGGGTATAAAAAACACAAACAACCCACTCGACCTTTTCGAACACTGAATGAGAGATAGTGAGGGTCCAACAGGGTGCAGATGTGATAACTTACTGACCAATAAATGCTAATTAAATGTGACTTAGGGAACACTCATAGCTATTCCGCTCAAACTCAAGCAACAGAGTTGCAAAAGGCAGCAATGTTGCATATTCCTCAAACATTGTACCATAAATATAAGCCTACAATCACACATCATATTAAGTTATGTATGTCTGAAAAAAGTTAGTTGTATGTAAACCTACAATTTTCTGAACTTTCTCAAAACATTTATAAGTGAAAAACTTATTCATCCACTTCAATAAACTAAATTCTTTTTTTTTTAACTCTTTCTGATGATAATGCTAAAAATAAGAATGGCAAAGTAGAACACATCACATAAATGACATACCATTCGAGGTCACCACATCTTGTTCTCTTTGACCCGTTGAAACATCAGACCTTGGAGACTTAGTTATATTTATCTTCCGTGCACCAAAATTTATAACTAACTTCTTCCCTTTCACAGGCTTTGACTTTCCAGCATGCTTTGCAGTATCCTCTCCGCTATCAAGACCATGAGACTTACCCTTGATACGAACAGCCTTGGAACTCCTATCTTCATCACTCACCATCACTTCATCAACAAACTTGTGCTTCAAAACACCTGGCTCATTGACAGAACAAATCTCTTTGGTGTGGCCCATACTTCCAGTGCCAGGTGAAAAATATATGTCTGGTTCTGCATTTTTGTAGGACTGCATCTCATCATTCTTGTCATAGCCCAAGCTAGATCCAAATGACTGTGAATCATCATGTCCACCAAAACTCTGGTTCACTTCGGTTGTACCGATTAAGAAATCCTGTTGTTCCTTTTTCTTAGCAGACACTTTATTTAAAGATTTCTTTCCGCTGTCCTTGGTCTTTTTTGGTGACTTATCAACTAATCCTTTGACAGACAATTTTAATTGACGCCCAAGTTCATTCTTTAATATTTGAGGGCCATTTTCTTCATCCTCAGAATAGGGTGAAATAGAAAATATTTCTTCTTGAGTTGGCAGCCCAGCGGCAGCCCTCAAGCTATAAATTAAATCTTTATCAGCGGCATCTTTTCTCCTCCAAAGCTCTTTCACAGCATCCTCATTATTCTTGACCTGGAAAAGAAATTCCAAAATAGGAAATAATCAAATTAGAAATCAAGACGACCACGAACTAATTAACTTAGAGCAAAAGGAAGGGAAGACACAGATTTCTAATTTATCTTTGCAAACCTGGTAGCACTCTCCACGACATGTGGCACATTTGTACTGGAGATTTCCATCTAACTGATACTGCTGATATCTCTCATCACTGAACAAATAAAGAATCCCTTTCAGAAATAAGCATGTATTATTCACCAATTTTGAAGTCGAAAGATAGGGTTGCATTATTTATAATGAATCACTATACAGGAAGGGAGGCTTACTAGGAAAGTTCTGTATGCATGCAGGGAGGTTTATTAGATTGATTGGCCTGCTGGCCAGACCATAACGGCTAATTAAACACATTTGAGACATTAAAGGAGAGACGGAATTACTCTTCTCCAAATGACAAGTTCTATTTGGGAAACGTTTTATTATATAAATGCTAACATTGGGACCCAAAGTTAAATGGTAAAAACCAGCCTCTTTGATTAAAAAAATTATTCTTTGGGACCAGTAAATGTAAAGACAGGATAATTCAGCAGAAATATTATGGGTCTATAAAAGTAATGAACCTGATTCCATCACATTGGCAATGCACCCAGCGCTGGCAAATATCACAGCAAACCATCGGTGTTGATTCTGAATCTCTATAAACCTACAAAATAAAATAAACAGAAATGTCAAGAATTCTCTCTCTCCCCACCTCCTCCCTTATTTGTGCGTGCATGTCTGACAACTATCATTTTTTGATAGGAACATGTCTGATGACTATATACTATATACATATCAGGATTAATTTGCCGAGAGAGAGAGAGAGAGATAGAGAGAGTAAACAGTATAACATATTGAATTAAACATCAAATATAATCCACCATTTGAAATTACATTGGTATATGCATTATGGTTCCCTATTAATAAAAAATGAAACTGATCACTCATATGTAATGAAAATAGTGCAAGTTAATTAAAAAAAAAATTTATCTCTGTCCTTAATAAATTAATCAATACCTTCAAGCAAACAGGACAATAATTCCCCTTTGCAAATAATCTTCCACACGCATCACAGCAAGTATATCCCAGAAACCATCTGTCAATTTAACAAGCAAATAGTGAGTCCACCAATTCAAGCTAAATTAAATTATAAGGTTGTAAAAAAATTGACTTTCTATACAATAAGAAAAGAATTGAGGAAAAGGAAATATATCCTAACAGAAGTTTACTTGCTGGCTTTGAATTTGAATGACCAATTTAGGGAAAATCTACTTAAATGGGGAAGGAAACCATTGAAGTACACAAACACACAAAAAGGGAAAAACAAATTAGATCACTTAAAAGTGCAATCAAAGCATCTTACACAACCAAAACTCATTGCAAAAGACACACTTAAATTTAAATTTAAATGGATTTCATTGAGGTATAAAAGCTATACAAAAAGAAAAACACCATAATACAAAAATGAGGTGCAAGTGTCAAACTATATACACAAGCATAAAAGGGTTTAAAGAGATGGTATCCCACAAATGGGCATGGTGCCGGCAGTCCTGATTATCGGAAGAACAATCTAAGTTAGAGAAGGGTGCCCAACCAAAAGAATTATGATACTACAAAGTTTCACAAACCACAGAAGAAAAATAGCAATCATCATCTTAACATGTCCCTAGAGACAAGATAAACTCAGAGTGTAAAACATTAAGAACTAATACCTTACACTTAAGCCATTTCCTGGGACTTTTGACCCACAGCTGTGACACTGTGTATGTTTTGGGCACACATAAGGTCCAGGAGAAACATTCTGCATCATGAATCAATAAATATAAGCATATTTGCTAGCCAATATATAAACTCAGGAATAAGCAGTGCACACCCCACCTTGTGTGAAGGATGCTGGCAGTAACAATGGTAAGCACCATCACACCTCTTGCAGAACATAAGCTTGTTTGGATCTCCTGTTCTTCGGCATACCTGAAGAAACAAGAGTTGTACATGTGTAAGATTATACTACACGGATTAAAAGCAAAACTAAGCACGCTAATGTTCACTTTACTGCTAAAAAGTGATGACTCTATTGTAGGAACACCATATCGGCATAAGATGTTGTAGAGATTAGTGTTTGTATTAAATGATAAGGGCATGAATCTAACTTTCATATTCTTAATTCTATTTCACATACAAAGTTACTTTGAACACCATAGCTCACATATGCATCACATAACAGAAGAATACCAAAAATACATGATTGGTGGTGCATTAAAGAATGGAAACATAAAAATTCTGTAGAGCAAGAAAAACAGAGCTTTGGATGAATACTGCAAGTCACACATTACCTCACAAATTCGGCACAGGGGGCACGTCCATGAACTCCAGTGAAATAGATCTACAAAGAAGTCCCGTCAATTTTATTATCTAAAATTTGTAGCCTCATAATAAATAAAAAATGAAAATTGGAACAGTAGTCTCACCTCTGTGTTGAGACCAGACTTTTATGCAATTCCTGTGGTACTTCTTGCCACAGGTTTTGCATGGAAGCATCCTTCTTGCTCTCTCACTTCCTTCGTTTTCACCACAAAAACATATCCGGCACATAACATTGACATTGGACTGAGCCTGTTCTTCTCGCACAACACCTCTTGAGGTATCCTGTTAAAAGCAAAAAGAACCCAGTATTTCCAATGTAACAAATACAGAAAGAACATATACCAGGGCACAAAGAACAGTAAGATATCAACGCCCCAAAAAAAAAAATTTGATCCTCAAAAGGATTTGACATTAAGCAAAGCTGCAAATTTCATAATGGCAGCATGTGTCCCAAGAAAAGCAAACACAAAGGCTCCCGACCTCAATTAGCAGTCAAATTCTTTTGACGGGGTTCTGCTTCTGCAGCAACATGCTATAGGGTGGGGGTCCAGCTTATGGGATCAAATCAATACACTCTAAGAAGAAATATTTGAAATCAATCTCATTGCTATCATCGATTTCATAAGTATCATACCAAATCCCATCAATCGAATTGCTTTTTTGAGTAGATACTCTAGGAAAGGCAGGTAATGGGAGCTATGGGCTGTTCAACATATCATGATGGATATTCAACTCCCGTCCTTACAAGGTACGCTGTATCCAGTCATTCATAAGCAGAAAGTCTTCTTACGACTCATTAGGGAAATTTATGCCAAAAGAAGGTAAACTCTTTTTTGAGCACTATCATAGAAAAGCTACTTAACAGTTTTTTTCTTTCCAGCTAAAAGTGCTGCAACCACTTTGGATGACCCTAAAAACATCCTCTCTATTGTAAAGCGTTTGCTTTCTCTCTCTTAATTTCTTTTACGACCAGTCCTAGTGTTCTTCAAACATTAAATGCCTTGCATAAGACCTTAAAAATCCACCTTCTGTCTTCTAACAATTTTTTTTCCAGATGTACAAAAGATATCAATGTCTTCATTCCAATTCAATTTGAACTTAAAAGATAGACCCATTGCACATTAATTAAAAGATATTCAAAGCTTCCTTATAAATGAAAATCCAAAATGAGATGCATTTCTTTAACAAATATAGACAAACATATGATATGCCCTAATGAATGGAAGCCAAATTTATGGAAACTCCCAATTATTAAATATCCGAAATCATTCCGCCACATGCCAAACTGAAAATAAACACGAAAGCAACCGGGAAAAAGTTACTTTGTTGCAGCATTAGCCAAAAACTTTTCAGCATTCAGCATTCTTTTACAATCAACACTACCGATAAGATGGATTCAGACACAAAATAAATACCAAGATTATCCTATAATTTAGCTACAAAACACTTACACTTCAAAAAAAAAATGCAAATAATCACAAGCGGTAAATTTCAAGAATTTCAAGAACCTCACCGACAAATAACCGGACTCGAATCGCCGAACGAAGTCCTCTGCCGCGACCATATCCGCGGCAGCCTTGCGCTGGAGCGCGGCCCTCTTAGCCTGCGCAGAGGCCGCGGCCGCCGACTCATCATCAACAACAACGGCAACATCACCGACGATCGATGGGAGAACCGGCTGAGGAGGAGGAGGCGGCGGCGCAACTCTCGGAACGGCGACCTGGACGGTTTTGCCTTCGTCGCGAGCCCTAATTCCGGTGGGATCGATGAGAAAGTCGTGGACTCGAAGCACGTCTTGAAGGAACGAGGTCTTGGCATTGTCGGTGGCGAGAGTGCGAGGAAACCCTAGCGGACAGTCGCAGATTCGGCGGCTTCAATGGGAAAAAGAAAAAACCAAAACAAACAGAGACAGAGAGAAAACAATGAGAAGTTTGAAGAAGAAGTAAGCGAGAAAGATAGAAACGAGAAGAGAGGAAGAAGAAGAAGAAGAAAAAGAAAGAAATAGAGGTTTTAGAGAGAGAAGAGAATAGATAGAGAGGGTACCATGTAATTGGGCAAGCGACGTGAAATGCCATATTGCGAGAGAAGATTTAGATTTGAAAAAATTTTGGGTTTAGGGATCGCCCTCCCTCCCTCCCAAAATTTTTACTTGGAAAATAAAAGCCAAATTAAAAACCAAAATTAAAAATAAAATAAAAAGTTTCAATTACAATTAGGTGTGATGGGTGGGGGTGACTGTGTGATAATTCGATGACGAAGATTGTTGTGAGGCGAGTCAGCGAGCGAGCGAGCGAGAGAAAGAGAACGGGAAGGAAAGAGGGCTTTTTCTTCTGCGGCCTTGTTTGTTTTGAGTTTATTTGTTAGGTTTGGGTTTATATGGTAATTGGGCGAGGGCCTCGTACGTGTCAAATGCCTTTGGGCTTTTCTGCGTCGCTGTTCCAAGAAGAGAACAATGAATAAGTCCCTTTTTTTTTTCTATACCAAAAAATAAATTTTCTTTTCTTTTCAATGATTTTATTTCTTTTTGGTGGAATGTTTTTATTGTGGTTTTAGTTTCCATTTTTTCAATTTTATTCATGTTTTTATTAACAATTCGAATTTGGACAAAACTAAATATTTTTCGTCAAATCTTTTGTGTTATTGTAAATATTACACTTGCATGTGTAACATTGAAGTAACTTTTGTATACGCCCGTTGCATCGGAATTTTTTTAATTAATTTAGTAGAAAATTTAACTTTAATTGCAACTGTTAGTTAGTTAATTACAAGATATAACAAGATTGAAAATACACTAGACTAAAGTAAAAAATATAAAAAGAGCAAGTGTACAATGATAATATGGCCCACTTTAGCACCTTAACCGTATGATCATTACACGTTAAAGAGGCGGTACAAAGGTAGTTTAATAATGTGGTCTCTTTAGCATGACCCTATATTCTCGCTTTCAACTTTTATCTTCTTTTTGGGGAAATCAACTTCATTCTTGTTTTGGCCGCATACAATTAAGTTTCGCAAGATGAGTTTTTTGGGAATATAATTCCTATTCCCCTAGAAAGTTTGGTAAGGTTGAAAATGGTAATCATGCTGCATTGGGATGGAGGAATTTGAAAGAATGAATTTGAAGATTTGACAAAAATGCTAAATTTGCTAGAAATAAAAAATTTTAAAAAAAAACTATAAAACATTAGATTCGGTGTATTTGAAATAACTAGGTGCAATATATTTGAAATTGGTTTAAAATAATTATATGGAATGAGTCATTTGAAATTCATTTCCTTCTCATTCAAATCTTGGTATACATATGAATAGTATAATCTTATGATTTAACCTTATAATATCATCTAAATCCTTATATTTGGAATCACTCCATCCAAATGTAGAAATCAAACTTTGTTCTATTTTCCAATAATTATTCACGAAATATTTAAAATAATTCGTACTTCCTATTTAGATATGGATTTTAATTTAAAGAAGAAGAATTTTGTCATAGAAGGTTCTAATGGCATATCTGGAATGGGTATTGGAATTATTTCGATTTCTAATTACACGTCATGAATATAAATAAATAAATTATGTAGGTTCTACAGCATAATCCAAAACCTGAAAAGCCATGAATTAGGTTGGTAGTTGATTGTTCGGTTCATTTTTACACATGATTTTTCATGTTATTCACCTATTATTTTGAGTTAGTTCTTGACATTTTATAGCTTTTTACTTCCTTTTTGTGTTTTCTTAGATTTTACCTTGGTTAGAATGAAAATGAGCTAAAAGTGCATTATTGGTTATAAATTCTGTTTTTGTTCATTTTCGTAGGTCAACTTCTTGGCCTGGGATCAACATGCTCTGGTGCTCGGATGAGGTGAAGATCTTCATGAAACTTATTCCAATGGATGTTAACTACAACATATCCAAATTTGAGCTCCATTGGACAAGTATTGCCTATCCAACCAATCCAGCATGTTACCACAGCTCTGGAAATCCGAAGTGCTCCAGCTTTTACCTCCATATTGTTATCTTGATTCTTCTTGTTACCATAACACTTGGTAACAAGAAATTACTTTGGTTGAGAGATATTATCTGAAACAAAGAGCATCTTGGTGAAGACAATAACAAAAGAGCCCATCATGGCAAGGAGACAAGGCTTAAGGCTTTAACAAAAGTAATTGTTTTATATTAAAAGATATTTTGGAAAAGCTGGAAAGGAGGAGAGAGGAGTGCAAAGAGCATCAGCCATTGCAATCAGAATCATTCCATAATTTTGCAGAGATTTTGGAGCTGGAGATGAAGCTTGGAGCTAGGGAGCTCAAGGAGGAAGACAAGGGCAACAAAGCAAGAAGTGGAAGAGATTTCCACCATTGAAGACCTTGAGCTCCCATGTTCACAAAATCTGTAACTTCTTTCTAGTTTTGTTTTGAGTTTGTATTTGAAATAAGTATGACGAACTAAACTCCATAGCTAGGGGTTAGGTTGAAGCCCTAAACACGAATACCTTATTGTTTTGATGCTTTGAGTGTATGAATTTCTAGATGTTGTTGATGAACCCCATTCACTAATTGAATCTTATGATATGTGTTTGCTTCCTTTGCTTAATCACCTTAGGTTGTATGCATGTAGCTAAAGTTGAGAAGTTGTGTAAGATAACCAAGAACATAATTTCTAATTAGCAACAAATGATTGAACTTGTTTAAGTGAGCATCATGTGAATTGGTTTCTTGACAACAATTGATGAATTCCAATTCACCAAATTAATCTATCCTTGATGTATGTTCTTCTTTGATTGATCACCTTTGAAAGCATGCTTCTTGAGATTGTTGGGATTATGTGTATCTTCATGTTATCCTAAGCAATAAATGGATGAAGTAAGAATCATCCATGTGAATTGGTTTCTTGAAACCCTATATTCTCGCTTTCAACTTTTATCTTCTTTTTGGGGAAATCAACTTCATTCTTGTTTTGGCCGCATACAATTAAGTTTCGCAAGATGAGTTTTTTGGGAATATAATTCCTATTCCCCTAGAAAGTTTGGTAAGGTTGAAAATGGTAATCATGCTGCATTGGGATGGAGGAATTTGAAAGAATGAATTTGAAGATTTGACAAAAATGCTAAATCTGCTAGAAATAAAATTAATAAAAAAAAATACTAGAAAACATTAGATTCAGTGTATTTGAAATAACTAGATGCAATATATTTGAAATTGGTTTAAAATAATTATATGGAATGAGTCATTTGAAATTCATTTCCTTCTCATTCAAATCTTGGTATACATATGAATAGTATAATCTTATGATTTAACCTTATAATATCATCTAAATACTTAGATTTGGAATCACTCCATCCAAATGTAGAAATCAAACTTTGTTCTATTTTCCAATAATTATTCACGAAATATTTAAAATAATTCGTACTTCCTATTTAGATATGGATTTTAATTTAAAGAAGAAGAATTTTGTCATAGAAGGTTCTAATGGCATATCTGGAATGTGTATTGGAATTATTTCGATTTCTGATTACACGTCATGAATATAAATAAATAAATTATGTAGGTTCTACAGCATAATCCAAAACCTGAAAAGCCATGAATAAGGTTGGTAGTTGATCTCATATCCATTTCTTCTATCTCATAAATTCTAACTTCCACAATTCATTACTTTTCCCATCATAAGTAAACATGCTATTAGAGGAATGACAAAACCCAAGGTGGCTCATTGGTTTTCATGGATAACACACATTCCATGTAAAGGTAGTACATTTCCAAGATTGTGCATCCCATAAATATGAGAATTGAATCTCACCCATTCAACTTTCATTCCAGCAAAAAAAGTCGGGAGTGTGTTCAATTGCGAACTCTAATGGATTTTAAAGGATTTTAAAAGTCCACGGGTATTTGATCAGGATTTTAAAGGAGTCATAAAAGTCTAGGTATATTCAATCATGACTTAAAATTCCACAAAAGTCTAGGCGTATTTTTTATAAAAAAAAATTGAGTTTGAAGGAAATACAAAAAAAAATTGTGGATTTTGATGGATTCTAAAGTGGAGTTCATGTCTGACCAAAAATGTATGTATGTATTATATATGCACATTCTTATTGGTTACGAGGGAAAAAACCTTACCTATATCGGAGTAATGAGACATATTTTCACGTGATGAGTGTTGTATAAACAGTTGTCCCCTCATTTTGTTCGAGGTAAGTTTGGCAACATGTGTGTTGAGAAATAGTCCCACATTGCTTGGGCTAAGTGTCTATTAAACCTATTGATTCTCTCTCTACCCAAATGTTAGTTTCAATATGTGGACTAAAGGATATTTTTCCTTGCACCTGATGAGACCTGAAATATGATATCATGCTTGCTGACTGGAAGTTTTCAACTTTATCTCACAACCTAATATTTCAAAAGCAGTATGCTTTCAAGCATATGAGCACCTTTTGGGGCCATTGAAATCACTTCTTACTTTTGATGTCTGAATAACTTAATTGTAGAAAATAAGCAACTTGTTGTAGCACTCTTCCAGACAGAAATGAGTTTCTATTCATAGTCAACCATTCTTTTGTTGATTTACAGTTTACACTACCTCTGTAATTTCTAACCTCTTTTTCCTGCCATTTCTTTTCTTTTTCAAATGGCTCCTAAATTTCTACAAACTATGATTTTCACAGACCATTTGGTTCCTTGCTACAATTGGTATCTAAAACTCTAAAGCTATCTTTTGCTATGTTTGATACATTTACATGATAGAAAAGTCATCATCAAGCCCATCTAATTGTCCTTTTAGACTGTTTTCTTGGATGATCAAAACTGAAGTTATGACTGAGAAATCAGAACCTGATAGAACATCCCCAATTGGACCCAACTCTGGACATTGCTGCCAGTCATTCATCCCAAACGTCAAAACCGAATTCACTCTTTCCCCTCTTCCCACTATAATGAGTGAGTACTGCCCATCCAATGCCCTCAAGGTAGTATAGGTTTCAGCAGAATTGGCAAGATGCTTCTCCATGTAAGCAACTTGCCCACATGACACATGTCTCTCATAGAAGCTAGCAAAGCACTCATCATCAAGCTTCATTTCCTCTTCTTTCTCAGAACGGCTGACTGTGTAATTCCCAGGTCTGGTTGCTGCCTCTGAGCTAGCGTCAACCAAGAATCTTATGACTGTGAGTTTTACACCTGAATGTCGTGCTACGCGACCAGCATAGGCAAGTGCTTCTCTATCGTCTTTACCACCAATGAAGATGACTGCCACACTGACAGAATGATCACAAGCTCTTGGTAGTTTTTCAATCAATCCAAGACCTCTGTCTACAAGAATTCCCACAGAGCACGGAGCATTCTTGAGGACCTGTTAATACCATAATTATCATTAACTGATAAATGGAAAGTATGCCATAGCAGATATGTCTGTAGAAATGTGAATGAACTTGGAAATATGAGCAGATATCTAAGACATCACCTCCTTTATATTCATCGTCAATATGTAATATGACCTTACTAATTAGCATTGTGTTTATCATATAACTATGTAAATATGAGACTTAACTTTTACATGCTTATCTCTGTGACTAATTCTTCAAGACATAAACCGAAATCCCTAATGTAAATTAGAGATTACATCAGTGATAGTATCATACATGTCTAAGTATATACTTCCAAGTGCAAAGTTTAAATCTATAATTGTTCCAAACATATGATCATGTTGCTAGAAGTATTTAACTATTTCGTTCATACATTTTGGTATGCCTGACCAACTATCAGAATGAATTTTGTTAATTCTCGATATAATACGTAGCTGATTGAAAGACAGTTTTCTGATATACATTACCTTACGGTTCACATATCTGAAACCAGAATGACCATTATCCAAGGTTCCATCTGGGCGTTGGACCTTGTGAAATGGCAATATGATGAGGGCTACCATTGAGTCCTCTGCCAAAATGCAAATATCCTGGGGCATGCCATTGAAAGTCGAGAGTGCAAGCAATCGTCTAAGTGTGATACCTTCTCCGCTCTCCCCTACATAGGTTTGAACTGCAGTAGTGACTTGATCTCTCATTTCTTTTACTCCTGTGTGAGTCACAGTCATGGTGTCCACTTCTTCTTCTTTGACCAGTGTGGCTGCGATTTCGTCTGTGAGTTCTATCATGTCGGTTACATATACCACAATACCAGGGTCAACTGTCCCTCTAGATATCTCAATGAAGTTAATGGTAGTACGCACATTTTGAGGCCCATTAAGGCATAGCAATATGCGGAGTTCACTTGAAGGATCAAGCAACTGAAGCGACATTCGATGAGTAGGTACCCGTTTCCTTGCACGCTTGATGATTTGTGCCACGACTGATGGGGCGTGCACAACAGTGAAAAAGATAGCTATCACCATCACAGTGCTGGTTGAAGTAGACGTTTTCCCAGCCTGCATGTGATCACAAGGGCAAAAAGCAAGAAGATCAGGATGGTTCAAATCGTGAAGCTGGTCCCAATAGGCATGAAAATGGTTGTTGATGTATAGTTATAAGTTATATATCTACTATAATTTTCTGTCACAAGCTTCAGTGATGTTTAAACCGTGCCATTAATAAGTAAAAAATGCATCTGAGGAAGTTAGTATCACAACACATGAAAATTGGGGAAGGAAAAAAGAAAGCACATGAGGAAAAAAAAAATAGAGGTCAGAGACTAACTGTTTTTGCAGCAATGGCTAAGTATATGTGAAAATGGCCTTTGGTAGTGAGAAGAAGCCCAAGTGCTACAGATTCCGGCCAGTTAAACCCCAACAGCTTTCCAGAGATGACTGTTCCAGTAACTTTTCCAATTGTTGCTATAGCAAAAACTACAAATAACCTTCCCCATGTCCCGAATTGGCCAGGTTGAAAATCCCTGAACACAGCTTCATACCCCATCCAAAAGAAAAAAATGGGATAGAAAATGGTAGTTAACAAGTAATTGATCTTGCCTACTACCCATTTTGAGACTCTCCCCTCCCTTGGTAAAAAGGTTCCTGCCATAAATGCACTCAAAACAGGACTATATCCATAAATTGGTGAGCAGGAAATGACCAAGGCCATGAAAGCAAGAGCAAGCACTAGGTGTGAACCTTTTATGGGTTTGCCTTGCGGGTTTTCATTGTTGACCCAGTTCATGAAGAATGGTGAAACATATGCTGCAAAAAGTGTCTGGATTACTAATGCAGAACCCATTTCAATGGATCTCCAAACGCGCTTTGAAGTCTCTACAACTTTATCTCCAGATTCGACAGGGCAAAAGACATAGCCAATGGAGAGGAGAAGAGTGGTTACAAAATCAGCATGCATTCCTGCAGCAATGACCAGCTGGCCTATGTCTGACTTTCCTATTTTGAGACTTGTTATCAGACGTGTCAGTACCGGAGAGGCTGTGCTAGAGAGGACCGTGGAGAGGGAGAGAGTGAAGTCGACCTTGAAACCTTCTGTAAAATGCATAAATGGGGTTATGGCACAGGCTAGGATGAATGTGGAGAGCATACCACAATAGGCCACCTTAGCATCCTTGGTTGGTTCTTTAAAGAGTATATACGGATCCATTTCTATGCCTAACACAAACATATAGCAGATCATGCCAAAATCAACTATGAAATTCAATGTTTTACTCGCTGAATCTGTTACTTGATTGCGTATGAACCCTATGTTTCCAATGAGCAGTCCTATCTGCATACCATACGAGATAAGAATTTAATCCCAATAGTAGGCAACGAGTAGCATCATAAAGAAAACAGCACCCATAATAGCAAAGTTCTTATCAAGAATGACCAGCAAAAATGGCACTTTTTTGTCATAAAGATGAAAGGTTTGGTAGGAACAGGCTTTAAATTTAATGCAGAATTTACACTACAAATAAGTAAAGAGCATAAGAGCCTCTCCACAGGACATACAAAATTATGAAAGTAGGCCTCATTAGAATAAGTAAGTCTTTATCTGATCAAATTTACTACTCGTCTGGATGCTGAAGAAAAAGACTCATAAGAAGGCTTATTGAAGGACTTTCTTTTGAATTCATCAGAACCACATACAAGATGTCTTCTCTCTTCTTATGGTCTCTAGACCAAATAACTTGTCCTCCTCCTAGGAAGAGCTACAACTGATGTTGTCAAGAGTCGAAATCAATAGCATAGAATGTAAAGGACCAAAGTTCTAACTGGAAAAGACCAATTAAATTTTGCTGGTTGCTTAAGGGGTTTGTTTGTTTTTTTTTCCTGTTGTCATGACTTGTTCACTACATTTACAACCAAGTAGACTGATATGACAAGAACAATCTTCATCACCCTGTTAAGGACAATCTAAATTGGAGTCCCAATGACAGATATGAAAGGTAAATATTAAAACAAAAGAATGCCCCTATAAAGGCATGACTATATGATCACACATATCATCATAGCCAGCCAGCTATACACTCCCATAATGTCATTCTGCACTCAAAAATTAATTTTTATAAAATACTCGCAAAAACGAGTGCAGAATGACAAACTCGGAGTGCGAATAACATTTCCCGCTCATATGCATTGCCAATCATTCATATCAAGCTATATGTGCCAATGGTTGGGGATGGTTTCAATTCATCAGTAATTTCATTGGCAACCTCTCAAAATGACCCAAAAAAAAATATGGAAAATTAAAAAGAGAGTTTAATACAAGTCTTGAGAGAGAGAGAGGCTTACAACGGTGTCAGAGGTAATGCGAGGCTGAGAATATGGCTTTAACAGGAAGTGCGATATATTGCACAGAGCATACATTAAGAAGAAACCAAGTGCATACTTGGCTACTTTTCCAAAAAGCTCTTTCAACTTTAGCGTGCATGGTCCAACAATTGAAATTTTCTGGAAACTATGGATTTTTTTCTTGCTGCCCATTTTTTTTTTCCTCTTGTTTTTTTCTCAATCTTTGTCCTGAGCTTTCTTCTTTTGCGTTTTTGTTTGCAAAATATTTTTCTTTTTTCGTCTGAAAGTTTGCAAATGAACATCAATGCCACCATTTCTCTCTCTACCTTGGCTTTTCGCAGGATGAGTTTGTGGTTCTGATTAAAAGGCTTTGTTTGTGGAGAAATTAAAGGAGAGCGGCTAGGAGAGAGAGCCATTTAGAATGGTAGAAATAATACAACTTTTTAAATGCATACAAATGGGAATTTTTGAATTAAAATACTACTTTCTATGTTAATAAATCCACATATAAATTTGATTAGTTAAGCAACTAATTAGTTAAGCAACTAATGGATTTTTTGGCCAAAAAAAAAAAAAACTGGATTTCAAGAATTAAATTTTGTTCATATTCCTACGGATTTAATTGTCATGTATATATATATATATGTAACAATTTCTTTCTTGCAAATCTTAATACAAGAAAGAAAGAAAGAATGTGCTAGCTAATCCAGTTGGTAAGGTGACTTATAACTCTAGTGATAATAAAATATTTGATGATCACAAATCACAACCAGAATTTAACTCTGCTCTTCTCTTCTCAAAGTTTAGACTCCATTTGA
>NW_018924657.1:0-10442 GCF_002207925.1 Prunus avium | reverse complement strand
TGACAATGCTAGATATTTTATAAGGTACTGGGCTGGGCTTGTATGTACAGTGTTGGGGTTATCGGTGTTCTCCTTTCCAGCGGCCCGCACGCTTTCGTCCAGCTGCTGGAAGTGGCTTATCCGTTTTTGGGCATTCTAACTGTCATGGATTTTCCTAAATGCTACAGCAGCCTATGGGATGTTCTCCTAAGGCATTGGGTCATATTCTCTCCTCTCTCATGCTAACCCATGTGTTTGGGCTCAAGAAATAGGCTTGAGTTTTGGGGCTCCCAAGCAGCCCAAAACTTCCATTTCTTGGCTCATCAATGGGTCCCATGAAAGCTCGTTACCATCCATACCACAACCCACTCAAGCAAGCCCCGAGCATTTGCGTGGCTTGGGCCCACTTAAGCTTGTAGCGTGGCTATGTGTGAAATAATGATTTCCTGCTTGGCATGGCATGTCGCTTGGCGTGCTTGAATTTTGTCGTCTTTGAAAAGAGTCATAATGCTTGACAAAATAATTAGCATGAGCTTGTAGAGCCAATGCCTTTTATAGGCTCATTTTAATTCCTAGCATGATAAATTGCATATTTATTTGGCATGGCACTTGTTTGTGGCTCGTGCAAGTGTGCATGAAGAATTTCGCATGCTCCGCATCGGGTTTCTTCTTAATAAGGTGTCGCATTGGGCCGGGGATTTATTTGGGCCCAATCCTTGATTTTTTGGGCCTCAACAGTTGGCTTGGTCAACCTAGTCCTAGTGGGATTAGTAATATTTTATTTGGGTGGGCAGCCTTATCCTAATGGGAATAGTTAATAATATTTATTTAAATGAACTAGGCTAGAGTATTAATTTAACTTATCAAACGCTATAATTTAGAAATGTGATAGATTATGGCCTACACTGCACGCGTGCATTGGTAAACATATGTACGTCCACACATTCTTGGATATCTAATTGTAAGATTGTGGGGTTTCCATTTTGTTGGTATGCATTAGGCGGCGCTGGAAGTTTATCCTTTCACGTATGCCAAAAGAATGCCTAGTAAAAGGTGACTTCTGTTTATCCTTTCTCATTATACCCATTAGCATGCTAGTGGGTACGTCCCTGCGTGCTCCTACTGGACCCCAAGCAAGAGAGTCGTCAAAAATAATTGCGTTGTTGGGGATACGCAGGAAACGTTGGCTGCTGCAAGTGGTTTGTACCCCGTCCAAAAATGATTGACGGACTATTATTTTGTCAAAAAAAAAAAACCAAATTGGTATTTATCTAAATTTTCCCAAGAAAAAAAAAACACACACTCACACATTTATATATATATAATGCATTACATTGTTTTACTGGGTCAAATTATAGTATACTACTAAACATGAGAAAACTTTCTTTGCAAACGAGCCACTTTCAATGCAATTGCTAGTGTTACCTTATCTTTGGTGTCGTCAAAAAATTGAAAATAAGCATACCTCCATGATTTCTTCACGAGTAATGTACCACAAACACCCCAAAAGCCCACGATAAAGCCAAGTACCATGCTGACATAGAACCACAACTTATCACTTCCATCTTCATTACTGGGTTTTGCATCTGTAGGTCCGGGGCATTTTGTTGGAAGTGGAACCCCACACAATAATGGATTGCCCACATAAATGGACAGATCAGTGAATGTTTGAAATTGGCTGCCCAAAGGAATTCTTCCCACCAAGTTGTTATAAGCCAAATTCAAGTGCGCCAAGAATGTTAAAGATGCAAGGGTTTGAGGAATCTGTCCTGAAAGACTGTTGTTTGAGAGATCAAGAGTTTCGAGCCCATGCATATTTCCAACCTCCGAGGGAATCTTACCAATCAAATGATTCCTCGACAAGTTCAAGGTACCCAATAGAATGAGACTACCTATCTCTTGAGGGATTTCACCTTCCAAAAAATTTGATGAAAGATCAATGCTCTTTACCAGCATTAGAGTGGTGTTATACACGAGTTCTTGTCCTTTTACTGTCAGCATGGTTTGCTGCATATAGGATTGATCGTATATATAGAGATCATCACGGACGAGAGAAGTCAAATTATTGAAACAGCTGGGAATAGTACCTGAAAATTTGTTGTGGTTGAGGTCGAGGATGTGAAGGTAGCCAAGATTGCACAATTGTCGGGGAATATGTCCAGTAAAAAAGTTGGATCGCAATTGTAGCATGTACAACATGGATACATTTGATCCTCCTATCCATGGAGGTATGCTCCCAGATAATTTGTTGCCTCCAAGATCGATACTTTTCAAAACAAAGCAATTGTGCAAAGAATCGGGAATCTTACCACCAAAATTGTTGTTGTTGAGCTTCAATATTTGAAGAGAAGTTAATAGACCCATTGAAGTGGGAATATTACCAGAGAGATTGTTGTAAGCAGCATCTACAATGATTATCTGGCTATACGAAGTCCATGCGTGAGGGAGTTGTCCAGAAAAATGATTGTTGCTCAAGGAAAGGACTGTTAGGTTTTGTATTCTGCAAATGGAAGGTGGAATTATACCATTCAAATGATTCTCCGAAATATAAAATTCTTCTAATTTGGGCATTAGCTGGTCAACACTCGAGGGAATTGGCCCGAAAAATAAATTGCTATTGAGATCAAGGAAGGTGGCATTATGGGACCATAGTGGGAGTGGGCCCTCAAATTGATTATGATCCAATCGTATATAATCTAATTTTGGAAATGTCAATTGTTTCGATGAAAGCCTTCCTTGGAATTGGTTGTAAGATAAATCCAGCCATGTGAGTTGGGAAGATAGCTTCAACCACCATTCATCTGGTATAGAATCTGATATTTCAGTGTAACTCAGGGAGACATCTACTAGTTCAGTCTGAGATTGAAGCCATACCCCAAAACCAGGACCTACTTTGCAGTTGAAAATGTTAATTTTGAGGAGCTTGAACGGAGGAACCCAATCATAAGACACGTTGAAAACGAGGGACATGGGCTTGCCTATTTTATAGGTGCTTATTGAAAGACCTTTCAATCTTATGAGACTTGTGAAATGGGCTTCCGTTAGAATGCCATCCCAATGATTCTCAGACAGATCGAGTTCAACTAGCTCAGAGAGTTGTCCTAGACTTTGTGGAATGGACCCGTTCATGTAATTAGCAGAGAGGTCCAAATGTTGCAAACTATTTACAATTCCTAAGGAGGCCGGCAATTGGCCTTCCAGCCCACAACCAGACAAATCTAGTGACTCTAATACTAGTGTATTATTTGGACAATTTGATAAACTCCCCAAAAACTCTTCAATCCACCCACCATCAAAACTGTTGTGGGCAAGATGTAATGTCTTTAGCTTGCACAAGTTTCCAATGTGAACTCCACCACCTGTGAGCCTCGAATAAGATAAATCTAGGTATTCAAGAGATTTGAGGTTTGCAAGTTCATCTGGAATATGACAATTGAAAGAATTGCGGCTTAGATAAAGTTCTCTAAGGCTAGTAAGATTGAAAAGCCAGTTGGGAATTGAAGAAGTACTGAAAGGATTAAATGAAAGATCAAGGATCAAAAGTGAGGTGAAGTTAATCTTGTGTAATGATAATGGAAGGCTTTCTATTTTGCAATTAGATAAGTGTAACTCCTGTAAGGAAGGAAGCATGTTAACAACATACAGCCAATTTGTGTTGCTATTAAGATCCACTCCCTGGAGATTGAGGTATTTTAGGGAAGAGAGATGAGAAAGCCAATCCAAGTTTTTGGAATGCATTATTTCAAATGGATAATAACCACCGACATCAAGATAATTCAAGTTGGATAAGTTACCAAGAGAAGGGGGAATCTCTCCTGCAAACTTTGCAAAAGAGATATTGAGATACCTCAGAGTTGTAAGCTCCCCAAAGAACTTAGGAATGTGGATCCCTTCAAAATCATTCAAACTTAAGTCCAGGTAATGCAAGTGTTTCAAGCTAAGCAAAGAAGGATTTATCTTACCCCCCAAGCGAGACTGGTTAAAAGCCAACTTGTCCCACTCTTCATAACATGTATTCCGGAGATCCATCTTGTCAACATGACCAATGAGGTTGTTGCATGAAATCCCTTCCCAGCGGCAGCAATCATGACCCACCCAAGAAGAAAGCCTACCGGACGGATCAGTAAGATCTTGTTTGAAGCTCACAAGTGCTTTCCTTTCTTCCTCAATGCATATTGGTTTCACTTTCACACTAGTGCTTGCAATAAGTGCAATATCACCCAATAAGCACAACAAAAGGAGCAAATACTGGGAAATATTCATCATGTGATAGATTTTCATTTTTCGAATCAAGTTTTCTCAATTTGATGCAGATGAGCACACAATAAGTGAACAGTCCAAGTCATACACTTATATAAGGCTGCTAGCGCATGTAAAAATCAAACCCAAAATCAGCGGTCCAAGTCCTCAACCCATTTGGCAAGTTTGCAAGTCCAATCAATCAGTAGATGGAGTTAAATGCATTTTCTTGACTCCTCATCGCTATCACTATCATTGTCATCAAAGGAATTAAATGTGTTTTTCGTTTTTATTTTTAATTTTTTGTGCTAAGTGTATAACATGTACAAGAAAAAAGAAAAACCTAATGCCAAATGCCAAATGGTTGGTATTTACACCCTGAAACTGACTTTTATCTTCAGATTCTCTAATTTGTGTTGGCTGCTCAAATTGCAAGTCCATTTTGGAGAAATAATTGGTCAGTTTTGCAAATTCTAGCCATGGTTCTCTCTCTGTCTTTGCAGTGCACTACATCAATTGACATTACTATATCTGCTGGCCCACCTTGAAATTACAAAGAACGTGAGTGAGGGGGCTTTCTAGTCTCCATCACGTGCTAGTACCAAAACAAATGTCCCTGCCGACACATGGGTGACACCGCAGTAGAAAGGAATTGAGGATACACAAGATTCCAAGTCCAAGTCCTTAACCCATTTTGCAAGTTCAATCAGGTACATGGAATTATATGCATTTTCTTGACTAAACTGCATGTAGTCTACTTTGGCTGCTCAAATATTGTAATTCCATTTCAGAGAAAGTGATTGTTGGTCCCCAAATGCGCATGGTTGGCTTCTGCCTTTTGGGAAAATTCTACAATGGGAGTGGTGTATCCATGCGCCCAAAATATCAGCCATTGGATGAGTAAGTGGAGATGAGGGTTAAATCCACACCATTGAATGTTGGTAACCTGTTAAAAGGGTTAGTGTAGGTAAAAGTGAATAAAATAAAAATTAAACAGAAAAATAAAAATTAAACAAGAAAAGAAAAACAGAATGACAGAAAGGGAGAAGGGAATAGAAGATCGTGAACTGCTGCTGAGGCAATCCCACCAACGGCACTCTCTCTTTCATCTCTCCCTCTCTTCCCTTACATGTGAATCGCTTGATTCTGGAGATGAATTGAGAAGATCTTAAATCTCGGTGGCTGGGCATTTTGTGTGGTTCACAAAAAACCAGTGGAAACAAGTTGTTGTTGCTGAAACGTATTTAAGTGGCCATTGCAAAGGTAAAATTAATAGCTTTATTATCCTTGTCCACACTTGAGTTCCACAGGATTTCACTTCCCTTTTGAAATAGTTTTGTAACCCCAAAGCTTATGTAACTTGTTTGATGCTATAAACTTATTATATAATGATGTCAAATATGATCGTCTATTGTTGTATATGAATGGATTAAATGAGTTAATTTGAAAGGAAGTGACCATAAGATGGAAAGGGCACTGATAGATTGGGTCGCTTAGGAGGAAACGAAAATAACTCAATTGACAAACAGTGCGTTGAGAATTGAATAAACAGAATGCAATTGACAAACAGTGAGTTAGAAATTGAACAAGTATAATGCAATTGACAAACCGTCTGTTTGAAATTGCAAACGTGCATGCATGCCTATTTTCTTAATGTTTGGCTTCGTTTTCCACAGGATTTCACTTCCCATTCGAAATAGTTTTGTAACCCCAAAGTTTTTTTTTTTGGGTGAAAAACATGCGATTTTTGTCCTGTGTTAATAGTTTGTAAACATCTATTTAATTTATAATTAAATAACAAAATAAACGTATAAAGCGAAGGTGGGACAGTAGAGAAGTAAATTAGGTCCTTATCCTTGAAAACAAAAGGGTTTACAATAGGAAGGACTCGTATTACACTGTTGGACATTTGTGTTCCATTATATTATAAAATCAATTCTTAATCGTGTAATATCGTAATTTACAAAAAAAGGACATGTAGTACAATATTAAGGTAAAGTGGAACATTCGGAAGTTAAATTAGGTCCATATACTTGTAAACACAAATGTTTACAATATTAAGGTCTCATATTACTCTGTTTTGGACAGCTGTGTTCCATAGAATTGTAAAACTCATCCGTAATCTTGTAATATCGTAATTTACAAGGATAAAGATATCTAGTATAATATTAAGGTAACTAGGGACATTAGGGAAGTAAATTGGGTCCTCATACGTGTAAACACAAATGTTTACATTATTAAGGTCTCGTATTACTCTATTTAGGACAATCATGTTCCATAAGATTGTAAAATTCACCCTTAATCTTGTAATATCGTAATTTATAATTATAAAGATATGTAGTATAATATTAAGGTAAAGTGAAAAATTCAGAAGGTAAATTGGATCCTTATACTTGTAAACACGGATGTTTACAATATTAAGGTCTCGTATTACTCGGTTTTGGATAGTTATGTTCCAGAAGATTGTAAAACCTATCCTTAATCTTGTAATATCGTAATTTACAAAGAGAAGGACATATAGTACAATATTAAGGTAACTAAGGACATTATGAAAGTAAATTGGGTCCTTATACGTGTAAACACAAACGTTTCCTATATTAAGGTCTCGTTTTACTCGGTTTTGGATAGTTATGTTCCATAAGATTGTAAAATGCATCCTTAATCTTGTAATATCGTAATTTACAAAGATAAACATGTAGTACAATACTAGGGTAAAGGGGAACATTCGGAAGGTAAATTGGGTCCTTATACTTGTAAACTCGGATGTTTACAATATTAAGGTCTCGTATTACTCTGTTTTGGACATTTATGTTCCATAAGATAGTAAAATTCATAGTCAATCTTGTAATATCGTAATTTACAAAGATAAAGACATGCAGTACAATATTAGGGTAAATGGGAACATTCGGAAGGTAAATTGGGTCCTTATACTTGTAAACACGGATGTTTACAATATTAAGGTCTCGTATTACTCTATTTTGGATAGTTATGTTCCAGAAGATTGTAAAACCCATCCTTAATCTTGTAATATCATAATTTACAAAGAGAAGGACGTCTAGTACAATATTAAGGTAACTAGGGACATTAGGAAAGTAAATTGAGTCCTTATACGTGTAAACACAAACGTTTACTATATTAAGGTCTCATTTTACTCAGTTTTGGACAGTTATGTTCCATAAGATTGTAAAATGCATCCTTAATCTTGTAATATCGTAATTTACAAAGATAAGGACATCTAATACAAAGAAAAATGACCCCCAATACAAAGAAAAATGAACCTTGGAGGAGTAAATTTAGTCATTATCCTTGTAAACAAGGTGGTGGTTACAACATTAAGGATTCGTATTATACTAAAATGGACATACTCGTTCTATTACATTGTAAAAGCAATCCTTAATCTCGTAATACCATCATTTACAACAACAAGGAACTCTTGTATAATAATAGGGTAAGCATGGACCTTGGTGGAATAAATTTGGTCCTTGCGCTTATAAACATGGGGGGTTTACAACATATAGGACTTTGTTTATATTGATATGGACACATGGGTTCCATAAATGTATAAAAGGGATCCTTACTGTAATAGCGTAATTTACAAAGGAAATGACCTCCAATACAATGTTAAGGTAAGAATGAACCTTAGCAGAGTAAATTCAGTCATTATCCTTGTAAACAAGGTGGTGGTTACAACATTAAGGATTTGTATTTTACTAAAATGGACATACTCATTCCATTACATTGTAAAAGTCATACTTAATCTCGTAATACCCCCAACGCATGGTTACAAGGTTACAAGGGAAATGACCCCCAACGCAATGTGAAGGTAAGAATGAACCTTGGAGGAGTAAATTGGGTCCTTGTCCTTGTAAGAACAAATAGTTGCAACAATAAGCACGAACAGTACACTATTATGGACATAGGCATTCCACAAATTAGTAAACGATATCCTTACATTTGTGAATTACAATACTTGGGTTTTACATAATGCGATGTGGTCATTTTTTTTTGTTAATATTTAAATATAAAGTAAAAAAGTATTTTCTTTACGTTTTTGTGTGATTTGCACTAAAAGTCATTGTTTTTACTTTTAGGCACTTCAATCATGGAAAGGGAGAAAGATCGAACAGGAGGCAGGAATTGCACACTGTAGTTTACCAATTACCAAACGGGCAGTAGGATTTCGCACATTTGAATTACAAATACATAGGTACTGTTTGTCAATTGCCAAACAAGAGACAGTAATTGGACATTGTAATGCAATTGGAATCCAGAAACAATAAATTACAGTTCCCCGATTTGGCAATTACTGTCACCCAATATGGTAAATCCGATGAACACCAAAACATTGGAATGACCGTCATAACTTGCTGAAACAGAACCAAGGCTAGTAGCACAAAATAAAGTTAACATATTAACTTCATCAATTGTTCGTACATATGGTTACCCAACATAGTTAACATATTAACTTCATCAAATTGCATTTTCACACCCTGTGCTAGTCATAATCTATAATATGGAAACCGAAAAAAGGACACCAAATAGGACATTCGACCTAGATGTACAAAAAAAGGTGTCCTACCTAACCATGGTCAGAATCCTTTGAAAACCACTTTACAAAAAACAAAAAAGTTGTCATGTTATACCATGGCGACTCTCCTTCCAAAAATATAGGGCATGCACCAAAACCAATACCATCACAGCATTAGATCTAAGGTCACAAAAATATATACTGGTAAGTCATTAGAGTCCCATTACCCAACCTTGTTAGCGGCGCCGAGGTCTAGGCTGACCGCGGCCTGTACGTATTTCTGGTATAGTCATTGCTGATTTTTTTTGTTTCCAAATATAAACCCTCTTTCTTCTAACGATGACATCCACCACATCCTTGTCTATAACCTCAACAATACCAATCTTGTTCCCCTTCGCCATTAAATCAGATGCATTTTCCATCACTTTCAATGTTTCATGTATTATCACATCACGCAATTGATTTTTTTCATTTCGGAGCAACTCAATAGTAAGTCGCATTCATTGTACATTAGAGTCGTACTGCAACCAACAACAAAAAAACATTTAGCGTTTCATTATGTATTAATCATTTTTACCATAAAAATAGCACATGCGCAATACATACCTGGTCATGCCACAATTGACAATAATATTGCATGTGTCTTATGAAAAAAATGCCACAATCCACACCATTAGGTTGGACAGGATTGGCATCCAATGGGGACACAACAGAAAAGGAGGAGAACATCCACCCCGTCCCAAATACCGACAATATGTCATCATGAAAAACGGAGTCTAGGTACAACAACTTGTCAAACAAAGTATGGCAAATATTCAGTTATGCTAAAATACGCTCATATTTTTATTCTTGTCCAATATGGAGGTATTTATATAAGTACAACCCTAAATAAAATAGGAAATAAATCTAAATTACAATAGAAAATAAATCTAAATTACAATAGGAAATAAATCTTAATTATAATTGGACTAGACAAATAGGTAAGTAACTAAAATCCCAACATAGTAAGGAACCAAAATCCTAACTAAGGACTCGCCAACACTCCCCCTCAAGTTGGGCAAAGATATTTCGCATGCCCAACTTGACAAGCGAGTCATAGAACACCATACTTGAGAAGCACCAATTCAGAGAAGGTCTTTTCGTCAACCACGAGTGAAACAAGTGACAAACTAAAGCAAAGTTCGCAGCGGAAACACAAGAACAAACCCTAAAAAATAGGGCACATAGCAGAACACATAAACCATGTGAGTACGACAGCAGATAAGGCAGAATACAGAAGCCCTGTGAGCACGGCAATAGATAAGGCAGAACACAGAAGCTCTGTGAACACGGCAAAAGCAAAGGCAACCAAACCCTAAAAATAGGGTAAGGCAAGGTAAGGCAAATAAAGGCCAAGCAAAGACAAGGTGGCAAGGCATGGCAAAGAAAGCCCAGATAGGGCAACAAAACCCTAAAAATAGGGTAAGGCATGACAAAGGTAAAGCCTTACCCTAAAAATAGGGTAAGGCAAGGCATGGCAAGGCAAAGCTAAACCCTAACAAATAGGGTAAGGCAAGGCAAAGAAAGTCAAGAGCAAAGGCAAGGTCAACGGGCATGACCACAGTGGAAACACAGCAGCAAAGGCATGAGCAACAATACTGGCACCATAACAGGCAGGAGCAACAATACTGGCACCAACAAGAGCAACAAGGCAGAG
>NW_018924653.1:21425-37813 GCF_002207925.1 Prunus avium | reverse complement strand
ACACCTCTTTTCCAGCCATTGTCAGAAAGTTCTCTGCCCACCCATGCACACGTGCCGCCACCTTCTCCCTAATCTCTTCAAACACCTCCTTCTTGGAGTGGCCAAACTCAGATTTGAGTCCCAAGTATTTCCCAAAACCCCGCCCGTGGGGGATGTTTAACCGTCGGGCCAAACTATCACGAGCTCCTTGCGAACAATTTGAGCTAAAAAAGAGAGAACTTTTGTCAAAATTAACTTGCTGCCCGGAGCCTTTTTCGTACAGCTCAAGGACGTGCTTAACCATATCCACCTCTCCTTCAGTAGCTTTACAGAATAATATCGAATCATCTGCAAATAAGAGGTGGGAGAGGGGTGGGCTACTACTTGACACCCTAATTCCATGCAGCAGACCCCGTCCTGCAAAGTGATGTAGCACCGCTGTCAGACCCTCCGTGCAAATCAGAAACAAATACGGAGACAACGGGTCCCCTTGCCGCAAGCCTCGTCGGGGTTGGATAAACCCAGATGGCGTACCGTTCACCATAATACTATAAGAGACAGTAGTGACACACCCCATCACCCAATCACACCAGCAGTTAGCAAACCCCAACTTCCGCATCATGGCCAGTAGAAAAGGCCACTCCACCCGATCGTATGCTTTCGCCATATCCAATTTAACCACAACATCAGACTCCGACCCACGTGTTTTTGTCTTCAACGAGTGGAGCACTTCATGGACAATCAAGACATTGTCCGTTATTTGCCGACCCGAGACAAATGCCGTCTGATTCGAGCTAATAACATGGGGGAGTACTCGTTTAAGGCGGTTTGTTAAGACCTTCGAAATCACTTTATAAATAACATTACATAACGAAATGGGTCGAAGTTGCGTCATTCGAGTGGGGCTCGCCACCTTTGGGATTAACACAACATGGGTATGATTCATTTTCTTCAAGAGATGCCCTGTTTGGAAGAAGGCCAAAACTGCAGCCACCACGTCCTCTCCTACTATGTCCCAATAATTATGATAGAACCCCCCAGTGAGCCCATCAGGCCCCGGTGCCTTGGTTGGAGGTATTTGAAATAGGGCCTCTCGAATTTCAATCGGTGTTACCTCTCGGGTAAGTTCGGAATTGTGCTGCCCCGATACACGTTGATCCACACAGTTAATAATCTCCTCAAACTGGAGAGACGCCGAAGACGTAAAGAGCTGTTCAAAGTACTTAACGGCGATGCCTTGTATGTCATTGGCATCATCATGCCATTCCCCCAGTTCATTCTCTAAGCCTCTAATTTGATTCCGTTGCCGCCGCGTCACAGTTTTGGCATGAAAAAACTTCGTATTCTTATCACCCTCCTTTAGCCATTGGACTCTAGATTTCATCTTCCAATACACTTCCTCTTCTTTAGTAGCCACTTTTAGATCCTGTTCCAGCGCACAAACCTTAGACCGATCAAACTCCGGAGCTTGATAACAGGTTTGCAGTGCCATATTAAGCTCTCTAATTCTTCTTTGTGTGTTTGTGTTCGCACCTTTCCTCCACTTCAGCATATTACCCCGTGCCACCTTCAATTTTTCCACCAGTCGAAAGGCCGCAGAACCCCTACAATTCCACCTCCAACTTTCTTGGACAGCGGTGCGACAACCCACTTCCTTACCCCACTTGCTATCGTAAGTAAAACGTCCCCGGTTACGCAGCTGGACTGGCTCCAAGTCCAGGAGAATCACAACGTGATCAGAGCCGGATACCAAGTGGTGTGAGACCTTGGCCTCCCCAAAACGATGAACCCAAGAGGGTGATGCTAAAGCCCGGTCAAGGTGTTCTTGTATCCGACCTCCCTCACGTCCATTACTCCAAGTAAAAGGGTAACCAACAAACCCCAAATCCAGCAACCTGCAATTCACCACAAAATTCCTAAAATTACGCATACTACTAGTGTTGCAAGGAATACCTCCTTGATTTTCGGTAGCCTGCAGAACGTCATTAAAATCACCCAAGAGAACGATCGGTTCCGGAAAATTCACCAACCTTGTCTGAAGAGTTAACCACTGTTGTGCACGTGTTTTCGCGTCAGCACTAGCATAAATTGCCATTAGCCTCCATAAATCTCCTTTTTTAACATCCTGAATTAAAAGTTCAATAAAACAATCCGAGTACTTGGACAGGACAATCAATTGTGGGTCCTTCCAAAAAGCACATAAACCACCACTAAATCCACGCGCATCTACTGCACACATGTACGGCATATCCAACCTTCTTTTTAAAAACTCAAGCTTCCGTCCTTTATTCTTTGTCTCTAGCAAAATTACCAAATCCGGAGAGTGGAGCCGCGTAAGCTCCATCAAATTTGGAACTGTCAAAGCCCCTCCGATGCCTTAACAGTTCCAAGCGAGTGTTTTCATGACGACCGTGGAGACCCATTACGGTTGGTCTCCTCCGCCACAGCTGATGTATCAGTCACCATTCGAGCAAATTTACTACCTCCCGCATTCAAATATAATTCCTCTTCCCCCATTCGCTGGTCCCCGCCCTTCCTTTTCCTTTTACCCGCGCTGGTCCGCTCAATGAGTGGTCCTAAATTGAACGGATCAGAATTCTGTGTAAGGCAAACTCTGTCAATATTCTCAGCACCTCCTACCTCATCACCAACTCCCCCCAGCACACCCAGACCAGTATGGTCGAAATTGGCTTCAGCAGCAACATTAAGATCAATCTCATTCCCATCCTCCAAGGAATGTTGTACCTCCATATGACCTCCCACTTGGTCATGGCCATAAGTATCCTCTATCCCACTCTCTGCCTGATTATCCGCCAGCTAATGCATATCCCCCCTTGCGTGAAGATGCCCAGCGTCGTAGGCAACCTCACGTAATTGTCTCTGTCGCTCCTCCTCCTCCCGCTGTAGCCGTATGATTTCAGCTAAACCATAGGGCTAGAATTTCAGTAATCGTCCAATCGTGTGATCGTGAGCGATCCGGCCGTCCGATCTGGACCAAACTTGTAGGACGGGTGTCCGAAGCCTGGTAGGACACATAGGAACTTTTGGATCGGAGTTTGGAGGTCGTGGGCCCCGCGGGCCCGATTGACTAAGTTTGGACAGTTTGATTCTCGGTTGACCATGAGTCTTCCGAGGTTGTTTTACCCTTCGAAAAGTATTAGGATAACCTTGCGAGAGAGTCTAGGGTCTCGGTTTTGAATATTAGTATTTAAGTGGACGTTTGTCTTCAGGAGTGTTTAGTTTTTCTTTATGGAATTCTTGGATATTATTTGATAATGGAAATTATGAAATGGATAAGTATGGGATACTCGATTTGTAGGGTTGTGAAAGTGAGTCTTGGGACTCAGTTATGATTATTAGGAAGTGAATGGGCATTGTTTTCAAATAAATGGCAGGGTTTTGAGATGGAAATGTTATGCATATGAATGTAATGGTTTATTGAAATGCACTTTATATTTAATAGTTGAAATTATTATTTTGTAAAGTATTTGTGATATATGTGAGATTAGAATGTTAGTTTGAGTGCTATTAGCACTACCTTAGGTACCTCCCGGGATATAGATTATGCTTGAGAGTTTATTGTCTATACTAGGTAAATTGGGAAGAATTAAATTAAGGGAGGGATTATTATCTATAAAATATTTATATAAGGGTTATGAACTCCACCATCATATGTACCTCCCCTTGGATGATGACACTTGGATAAAGTGGAAACGGATTTTTGGAAACAGTGGATATGGACACTGGGATACATGGAAATGGATGTATGGAAATTGTGGATATGGTCTGGATATGACGGAACTCGGGGCATACCTTAACGGGGTGTCGCTGTAGACCCTTAATTGGGTAGTCTGCGCGCGTAGGGCTGTTTTCAGGCGTACGGGTCTTGATTCTTCGTCCGTACGTGCTGGCTGAGAGTTAGTCCCCCGGTTGGACGGCTCGTCCCTAGCCACATGGATGTTTTGAGGCCGGATAAGTGTGAGCTAGTCAACAATCCCCAGTTGGATTGTTTTCCCCAGTACATGATGTGCACCATCATATGTACCTCCCCTTGGATACTGATACATGGACAGAGTGGATTTGGTTTGGATATGACGGAACCCGGGGCATAACTTAACGGGGTGTCGCTGTAGACATGTTCCGATTCAATAAGTTAAAGTTTGTGTTTTACGATAACCGTCTGTTCGTGCGATCGTGAGCGATCCGACCGTCCGATCTGAACCAAACTTGTAGGACGTATTTCCTAGACCTTGGGGAACCCATAGGAACTTTCGGGTCGTAAAACGGAGGTCCTGGGCCCGCGGGTCTGGTTGACCAAATGTGGGAAGTTTGACCCTCGGTTGACCGTGAGTCTTCCGAGGTAGTTTCATCCTTCGAAAAGTATTAGGATGACCTTGTAAATGAGTCTTAATCGTTATTTGAGTTATTTGGATTATATTGGGAGTATGAGCTTGTTTATAATATCTTATGGGATTCTTGGATATTATTTGATAATTGAAATTATGAAATGGATAAGTATGGGATACTCGATTTGTAGGGTTGTGAAAGTGAGTCTTGGGACTCAGTTATGATTATTAGGAAGTGAATGGGCATTGTTTTCAAATAAATGGCAGGGTTTTGAGATGGAAATGTTATGCATATGAATGTAATGGTTTATTGAAATGCACTTTATATTTAATAGTTGAAATTATTATTTTGTAAAGTATTTGTGATATATGTGAGATTAGAATGTTAGTTTGAGTGCTATTAGCACTACCTTAGGTACCTCCCGGGATATAGATTATGCTTGAGAGTTTATTGTCTATACTAGGTAAATTGGGAAGAATTAAATTAAGGGAGGGATTATTATCTATAAAATATTTATATAAGGGTTATGAACTCCACCATCATATGTACCTCCCCTTGGATGATGACACTTGGATAAAGTGGAAACGGATTTTTGGAAACAGTGGATATGGACACTGGGATACATGGAAATGGATGTATGGAAATTGTGGATATGGTCTGGATATGACGGAACTCGGGGCATACCTTAACGGGGTGTCGCTGTAGACCCTTAATTGGGTAGTCTGCGCGCGTAGGGCTGTTTTCAGGCGTACGGGTCTTGATTCTTCGTCCGTACGTGCTGGCTGAGAGTTAGTCCCCCGGTTGGACGGCTCGTCCCTAGCCACATGGATGTTTTGAGGCCGGATAAGTGTGAGCTAGTCAACAATCCCCAGTTGGATTGTTTTCCCCAGTACATGATGTGCACCATCATATGTACCTCCCCTTGGATACTGATACATGGACAGAGTGGATTTGGTTTGGATATGACGGAACCCGGGGCATAACTTAACGGGGTGTCGCTGTAGACCCTTAATTGGGTAGTCTGCGCGCGTATGACTATTTTCAGGCGTACGGGTCTTGATTCTTTGTCCATACGTGCTGGCTGAGAGTTAGTCCCCCGGTTGGACGGCTCGTCCCTAGCCACATGGACGTTTGAGGGCCGGATAAGTGTGCGCTAGTCAACAATCCCCTGTTGGATTGTTTCCCCTGGTGCATGATGATGGTGAGAGGTGGGCATTATTATATTACATATATGTATATGTGGTTTTGATTCTGGATTTGAGATTCGTGAGTTTGTACTTTGTGAGTACCCTGTACTTGTATGAACGTATAAGCCCTGGATTTGGGAAGTGTTGTACGGCAACATACGCCTTGGATAAGGTATGGTTGCAGGATTGAATGATACTTTGTGAGTACCCTGTACTTGTATGAACGTATAAGCCCTGGATTTGGGAAGTGTTGTACGGCAACATACGCCTTGGATAGGGTATGGTTGCGGGATTGAATGAATATAAATGGAAGAAATTGATGATGTGTTTGATGTACATACGCCTTGGATAGGGTATGGTTATGGGATTGAACTGATATAAAGGGAGAGTTTGAGAATGTGTTCATTGTGTTTTTGTCGGATTCGGAATTTGTGTTAGAACTGAAATGTATAGCTGGTTTTGTGGTAAATGATTTGTTATTTTCGGAGTTGTGACCGTTGATATGAGAACTACGTGTGGCTTGATCCCTTGTCCAAGGGTACGTAGGCAGCCTGGGGTCTCACCTAGGTGCAGCCGCGGAATGTTATTGTGTTTAAAAGGTTTGATCGATTCTGAGTATTTGATTGGTTTCTGATGTGGTTATAGGATTGGAATCTGGTTTGATGTTTTCGGTGGTATTTGTAAAGTTGTTTGATATCATTAATTGTTTGGTGTATGCATTGTTCGACTAAGGAGTATTGTTGGTTTTGTTTTCGAACCATTTGAGGGCCGGAGGCCTATGTATGTATTTGCATGTTGATAACTTGTGCGTGCTGCCAGTTGTGATTTAATCTGTGATTCTTTTTCAGGTTGAAAATTTGGGGAAAAGCCAAATTTACAGGGGAGACTCTGTCGAAATTTTCGCAGGATTCGTCTCGAGTTCCGAGGAATTTGGGGCGGGTCCTGTCAGGTCGTTGGTAGCTTGCGACCGGTCGCAAGAAGGTTTTGCTCCAGGCCTCGACAATGTGGTGGTGCAAGTGGTGGAGTTGGATGTGGAAGTGGAGGTGGTGTCATTTTTTAAAATGAATGATGGTATTTTGGGAATTAAAAAAATTCATTAAATATTCATCTCTGCTTCTTTTGAAAGCAACTTTGAAAAGCAACCCAAAGCCTGCTTTTAAAAGCTGCTGTCAAAAGGCCATTGCTTTTAAAATAATCGGGATATTATCTTTTTACCAAACACCTTAAACTGCTTAACTTTAAAGTGAAGCAGGTTTTTGGCCAAACAAAAGCAATCCCAATGATCCTTGCTATGGCCTATTCGACCACACTTAAAGCATATAAGTGTAAGGTTCTCATATTCTACTCTCACCAGCTTTCCCTCAATCGTTAAAAAGAGTTTAAGTAGTTTAAAAGTGTCAATTTCAACGCATACTCTTGCATACATACCTCGGGATTGTGCAATTGTGTGACAATCAACTTTATAAATTGTGCCCAATAGATCTCCAATTGGTTTCACTGTCTTTTTAGTGAAATACTCAACATACAAACCAGAGAGACGTGCCCATATAGTCAGTCTAGATATCTAGGTCAAAATGTGGCCTCCATTTTTGCATCGTAAGGTATTGCCCAGCAATGACTCATGGTCTCCTAGTGAGGACATAGTTCAAATCCTCTTCTAGTAAAAATCTGACAATGAAAAAATCATTGGCCAGATCAATTAGTTGCATTGGCCCCTTAAGTTGCCACCGTTGCTTCGATCGAGCCAAAATAAAATTGTAAGTATGAGCGCGCCCAACAAACTTAATAATGATAGAATTCCGCCAAGGTTTGTACAACTTTTCCTTATTTGCTCTGAGAAACGAATCGACAGACCATTTGCCAACTCAGAGACTTCAAAATCTCCATCTTGAATGACCAACTGATCTTCCTCCATAGCAGCAGCGGAAGAATCACCAATAGGCTTTTCAAAAATAGCAGAACTTTGAAGCATATCTTTAAAACTAATCGGAGGCACATGTAGGGGTTGCTCAATTTGGTCCAAACTCACCTCATCATTAGGAAGTTGATCATTAGATCTGGGTCGCTTGCAAGGAGCATTCATGGAAGAAATTCTAGTCGGCTCTTCGCTCTCCGGAGGCTGACGAGCGGAGAAGAGGAAAGGTGCGCCGCTAGACACCACATTTACCCTCCGTTTGGATGAGGGAAAATAACTTGGAATTTAGCTAATAGTCGGGAATTTAAGAGGAGAAATTGACAATTCCCTTGTTTGGCAACTTAAGCGCGGAATTTATTAAATAACACGCGGAAAAAATTGTGGAAATTGAGCATCAAATTCCCGAGTTTAATTTCCACCAAAATAGGCGTCATTTCACAATTTCCATAGTGCGGGAATTCATATTTTCCAGTGTGCCAAAACTTACATAAAAAAAAAACCGCAAAACTTTTCATTAAATAAAAAAAAAAGTACACATCTCTCTGGATCAAATTTGAAGGTTAGTCCTCAAGCCTCTCTCTCCTTCAATTTATGTTTTTCTATTTCAGGGTTACCACGGTTTCTAAATGGCTATCAAAATTGGGTGTTTCTGACTAAATTTATGAATATGTGTTGAATGGGTTTTGTGATCTTTGCGGCACTATGGCTGGATTTTGGGAAGTTTTAACAAAATATTCTATGCCCATGGATATTGGTGTGTGATTTGTGTTTATGGTACAACTCTGTAGTTGTTTGCTAGCTTTATCGCTTTATGTTATCGCCTTGTTCAAGTTTTACCCTTCGTTTCCTTACTCTGAAGAAAAAGCCTATGTTGCTGAAAAGCTTTTCATATACTCTGTAAGGAAACGAAAAGCTTTGTTGATTGTTATATGCTGCTAAAAATCGATTTTGGTCTTCTCCCATTCTTATTTGACTTTGATTATTTGTTTGGTAGTCTCATGACGATGCTAGAGGTTTTCAATTTAAAGTTATAAAAAATTAGGATGATATAGTAGATTTGTGTGGCAAAGATAGAGCCACTGGAGAGGGCGCTGATATTTCATGTTATTGATGATATTTCACTAACCTCAACAAATGGTCAAAAGAGAAGAAATAGTGCATCAAATTCTTCTGATATTCTTCCTACATATAAAAGAGGTGATGTCAAAGATCTTATTGCTGATTCGATTGCTAGAATGGTTTTATCATTTGAAGAGTTTATTTGTGCTGATACTAAGAACCTTGATCCAATGGAACAACTCAAAGCATGTGCTTGGCTGATTGAAAATGACAAACAATTTCAGATGTTGAAGGCACTCCCAATTAAGAAAAAAGAGAGTATGTTATTGATGTTTATTGCACGTGGGGAGTGATTTGGGTTGCTAATATGCTTTGTTTGTTTGAGTTGAGTTATTTAGTTCATCAAACGATATATATGTTATTTTATATTCCGAGGAATACCTTCTATGTTGGTTATTAGTTTTTTTGTTCTTTTGAAATATTTAATTTTTGTCATTTACAATTTAAATGAGCTATCCAAACATTGAAATTTTCAATTTCTATCAATTACAAAATTCGACATACATAAATCCAAACGCTGAAATCTTCAATTGCCAGAAATTGAAATGACGGAAATCTAAATTCCGTCATTTTAGAATTCTATGTAATTTGCAATTTCTTCATCCAAATGGAGCATTAAAGATTTTCAGTAGTGAAAGAGAAGCATCCCAATACCATTAGGCTTTTTATAACGCCATAAACCCTGTTAACAGTTCAGAGAGATGGAACAATGACCCACTTCTAGCAACATCGATATTGTTCCCAACTTAACCACTCTTTAATGGGCCACATGCAGGGGCGGTCCTACCCTAAGGGCAGGGTAGGCAGCCACCTACTCCATTTTTAGCCAAACCAAATATTACCCAATACTTAATACAATTATATCTCTTTTGCCTACTCAACCCCAACCAACTCAAATGTTTTCCCTTAAGAAAAATAATAGCCCAGCCCACTCAAACTTTCTCATTTAACAAAAACAATAAAAGCAATATCAACTCAAATGCTCCAGCCCAGTCGACATTCTCCACTCCAACCCCATGGGCCATGCCCACTTATATTATACTTCAAGAAAACAAAAAGAGTAAAAAATGCTTGACTGGATCTTAGAACTAGAAGATTATCTTAACTCAGGTACACGTTTTTGTTTATTAATAGGAAAAATAAAAAATCAGAATCAGCTTAAGTTTTTCAATATATTTGATCCTTGGAGTTAGCTTTTGTTATGCTGAAACAAAAACATATACTACAGAGCAGCTCCAGTTTCATTTTAAGACTTTAGTAATTGTGCAACACGATCTGGCCATTCACATTCCCCATGTTTCTAGTAGGAAACTGTGCCAAGCAAAGAGAGGAACATGATTTGACAAAATAATTATAATTTAAATTAAAAATATTTATTCCTTTTCACTTTCCAATAATTTATTAGATAGAAATCTTGTAATGTTATAATTTGATGATAATTTACACATATTGAGAGGATCAAACCTCCAAAATATTCAGAGGCATATGCGCTTAGTCGTTGAAGTTTTCACGATTTGTTTCGTAATCTCAATTTTCTTCGAATCACATATTGAGAATTTGTTTGATTTTTGGTTGTGATGTTTGATTAAATAGATTATCTTTTATTATGTCGGATCACAATCGGAACTCTAAGAAAACAAAGAATTTGTTCTCTTTTTTTAAGAAAAAGAATGATGGGTCCTCATCTAGTATAATGTTTTTGTTAAGCTTTTATTTATGTATAGATATGCATATTTGAGGGTAAGGCTCATTACGTCCCGTCTTACTAGGTGTATCTTTTTATTTTTATGAATAAAATTCACTCGTACCGTCGAGTTTTTGAGGTAAGTTTCGCCTACTTGGCTTTTGAATCCTAGATCCGCCACTGGCCACATGTGCAACCAATTCCACATTGGTCACCTTTTTTTATTATTTTTTATATAAAAATTAAAACTGGATATATTCAAAAATTTTAATTCCACAAAATTTTTATTTCGTTTACACAATTTAGGGATGTACATCTCATTCAAAAAATCTGTGTATCAATCGTGTACTGAACCGATCATTTAGTTTGGTAAATTATTTTTATTTTTATTAAAAATTTTACCGATTCGATACGGATAAAAAATATTAGTCAAAGGACTAGGTGGGAATATCTCTTACCAATGGAAACCCGTACTGAGTCGAACTTTAAAATTAATGCATTATTTTATTATTTAGCCGCGTATCAACATGTAAGAGCTCTCCAACCCGTGCCCTTGCTTAACACAGCAGTGGATACAAAACGGGTCAAGTTATATTAAAATGGGCTAAGATCAATTTTTAATCTTAGCCGTTCACTTCATCCGACAGTGAAGCTTTCTCCTCCGTCCTACGCCGTTGTTCGCTCTGAGACGAAAGTGCTTCATCTCTAAACCCTGTCTGAACCTTCAGCTCACATTCTTTGATATTCACTCTACTCTCTTTCTTCTGGTGAGCTTTCTCCTTCTCTCCTCTATATCCTTTCTCTTTTCTGTTGGCAGGTTGTGATTTTGTATCGGCCTTTTTGGTATTAAGTTTGGTCTCAAGGTGTTTTCTTTTTGTTGCTGGAGTTGAGATTGGGTAATATGAATTTTGTTTTATTCTAATTACTTGCGGGAAGCAAATACATACATGAGTCTTTATGTTTTTCATTTAGCTCAACATTGTAGAGATTTAACATCTCCTTGGTTTGTCTAGCATCAGTGCTTTTCTTTTTTTTCAAATAATTTTGATGCGATTGTTTATTAAAGCTAGCACTACTTTGATAGCCTTGGTGATGGTCTCTTAAATGTGGTTAAATTTATTGTAACAAACAATTATAAAAATCTCAAGTAACTTTCTGTGAGCTCTGTGGCAAGGTAACCGAAGCATGTGCCAGATTGTTTGAATTCTTTGAAGTGTAAATTATCTTTCCAAAAGTTTAACGTAGTTAACCATCACAAAGGGTATTGTGAGTCGTCAGCGTATTGCAATTTGAAACTACGTTTTACAAGAACATTGTTTGATGAATGATGTAGGAGAATGCTAAGTTGTGACCACATTGATTTGTAACAATCACACTTGCACCTAAGCTTAGTGGAGACCCAGGATGAGTCCTGTTTAGCGGGGATGAATGGTGAAGGGGAATTGAGGATTTATTTTTTCTTCTTTCCAGGATTTAAAGGACTGGAGTTCTGAGTATTCCTTCATATTTTCCTTATGGTGTTAAGTGATATTAATGTACCGCTTTTTCTCCATAAAGGTTTTTTCCTTTTCACATTTTATCATATATAATTTGGGTATTGGCTTCTTGTTAGATGTGTGTTTGTATCCATCTTCTAATAATGGAATCAATTCTTTATTGTGCAATGGGTACTGCTCACTGCTCATGGCAGCCGATTTATTTTTCAGCTATTGCTACTGCTTCTGGGGTTTTTGCTGCTTGTTTTTGTTGTTTGATTTTTGCTGCTTCTCTCTGTTTTAAAGTGCACTGTACCGTGCTTTTCAATATGTGTCCCATTGCATTTGTATTCTACTGATTTTCCACATTTTTAATTGTTTGGTTTTCGTTCTGTTTGGCTTTAATATGTTTGAAGCATGCTTCTATATTTTGTAAGATGAATTTTGTAGAAGAGAATCCTTTTTTATGCTTAGAAGTTTGACTTGTAGTCTCATGCTTCTAGTTAGCTAAGACACAGATTGTGCCATCTATGAGTCCTTGTCTTCCTTAATAGACGACGTTTTAACTATACTCCGGAGATTATAATTACTACTAAATGGCCTAAGGCTCCTTATATTTGTCACCAAAGTGGTAGTTGTATCTCTGAGGTTTCCACAACGTCTGGGATTTATCCACAACCTGTTGGGGCAGTCAATACAAAATCATTTAAACCAAAACTTTTCCTTAATCCCATTTCTCTATTCACTTATCCACTCCCAAATTTATATAAGCCTCTGTCTGGGATTTTTTAATTTCTCTTATTCAAATGTTTTGAGTTGTAACTTGTATCATTTTTAAATTATTTTTGTGTTCTAAAAATATTTTTATTTCATCTTTTTATCTCTCCCTCATCTTGATTTAAGATTTCATTGGATGCACTGAAAAAAGGTAATTGGGTTCTAAGTTTCACTTTTAAGGAAGGGGAATATGGTCATATAATTTAAAGGATGATTTAGACTCTAGTTTAGTAAGTTTGCTCTGATTTAATTTTAAAAATTTGCATGTTAATTTGGAAATTAGTGCATGTGTTTTGTCCCAATTCATTTTAAGAAGTCTATGGTACTGTACAGTGCTGGTGATTTATTTTGGTATAATTTTAATGCTCATCATAATCTATTAGAATTGAGTTTCTCAAGTGCTTTATATGCATTGAATTGAATTTTTCAAAAGGTATACCACTTTGCTTCCTATAAAAAACGCCAAGTAGTCAGTTTGGTTTTCCAAAAAGTCAAAAATTGGTTCAACTGTCACTTAAAAACTATTATAGCATTAAACATTATAGATTAGATTTTAAAAAAGAAAATAGGATCATTGCATGTGTAACTAATTGATTAGTTACCCATGTACTCATTCACAGTTAATGCATTGGGATTATTTCCACATTGTGTATTTCGTTCATGAGATAATTTGACTTGACCTTTGCTCTCTTGCTTCCTTTGGCACACTCTTTCTAATCTTCATGCACGAGTAAATTCTAAAACAAAACACAAAGAGACAATACTTTAACTCACATGCAATGCCAAGCATACACATGAGTTCAATCCTTTATTATCACATTCTTATCCAAACTCAAGTTGGTTGTTCAATTTTGCGTCAGGATTTTCTTGTCCCAATGGACTTTAGCCCATGGTCAGGCTTATGGGTTGTATTATGTTCTAATCTGAATGTAAACATGTCAAATATTAAATGTCTTATATGATTTGTATTATGTTACACCCAACACAATTGATCATACCTAATCATTCAAAGTCTTTTTCTTTCTCCGCGAGCTGCTTCTCTCATCTTCCTCCCTGCACCACCTCTGGGTTTTGGGTTCAGGGTAATCTCTAAAACTTAATTATAATGTATCTATGTTAGTTTCTCAGTCTCTCTCATGGTCTCAACCTCTGTCTATCTCATTCATTCTTGTGTATGTGTGTAGCTAAGTGAGCCCTACAACCCGCTTCGTTTTTGTTTTCTCAAAATCAATGTTTTGATTATTATTGGGTTTTGATTTTTTTGTTTTTGTTTCAGTTTCTCTTTTTTTACTATGTCAAAACCATGACCTTGCTCAGTATGGCGAGTTATATTGGACTAATTCATTGATTTGGCTTTCGAATTTTTCGGGAACTCAGGGATTTTCTCTTAATTGAAATTTTTTACTCTCTAATTATGATTTTGAGAGTTAGGACTTTCTGCTTCAATTTTGATTTCTGTTTGAGCTATGCAACTGGGTTGATTTGTGCTTGCTGATGTACACTACACCGTAACCGGGTTTGTTTCTGTTTGCAATTTGGGTGTGTCATTGGTGGTTTGTTCTTTCTATGGTGTCATAATTATGGGGTTTTGGATTTCTTTTAAAGTTCCATTTAGCAAACCAGAATCACATCCGAATCCACTGCTGATACTAAATAGTATTTGAGCCTTTTGCTTAGATCTCTCACAGTTCCATTAGTGTTGGCTTATTCTCAAACAACTTGAGCTTATTCTCAAACAACATGGTATCAGAGCTTTTGGATTTCAGTTGTTTTCTAAGAATTAGTTGTATAGATGTTCTTGAATTAGTTCAGTTATCTTTTGTTTATTGTATCATGATCACAGCTAACTTGCAGTTATATTTGATTTTTCTGAGAATAACAAGATCAACTTGTTGCAACATTGGGCAGGGGCAGTCATTTATATGAAAATCTCCCCTTTTACGCTTATTTGAGTTCACCTGAGTTTTTATTTTAATGCATATTGATCATAAAAGGGAAGAATTTCATGGTTATCAGCGATCTTGGTATTTAAAAACCGAACAAATATTTTGGCATATGTGATGTTCTTAGTTAGTCATAGTTGTATTACCATATGAGAAAAGCTCTTATTGTATTTACTATGTCTTGTTATGCTGCCAGTCTTGGTTGGGTGATGATTCTGGAGCCATTCATCTTTCTTGCAACTTCTGCATTTGTTTGTCAAACCAATGTAACTCAACTATTTCATACTTTCAGTCAAAGAGTATATATCAAGCCTGATTAAATTTCTCCCAAATAATTATGAATACAATTGTCTGAACTGTTCTGTTACTGTTCTCTGGTGAAGCCATGCTCCAGTGGTCCTCTGCATCTTGACAAATGTATAAATATTAATTAATGGTGCTTTGCCTAGGGAGTATCAGCAAGAAGAGGAGCAAGCGCGGACTCAGAAAACTGTGTCCTAAAGGCTTCCTCAAGTCCCGGACAAAGATGAGACCTTTAGATGAGACTGAGACCACAGCAGTGTTCGAAAAGCTTTTCAAGTTCACAGGCAACAACCTCAAAAACATCATCGAGAACCCTTCGCACGAAGGTCCAGACCCAGATTCAGGCCGTTACTGCTTCCGCCTCCACAAAAACAAGGTCTACTATGTTAGCGAATCACTAGTAAAGCGTGCTACGAATATATCTCGGACTCAGTTAGTGTCTCTTGGGACTTGTATTGGTAGGTTCACTCACGGTGGCAGTTTCCACTTAACTGTTCAGTGTCTGAGTTTATTAGCCTCAAATGCTAAACACAAGGTCTGGCTCAAACCTACCTCCGAGATGTCCTTCTTATACGGAAACCATGTTTTGAAAGGTGGTTTGGGGAGGATTACAGAAAATATTGTGCCCGGTGATGGGGTGGTTGTGTTTTCAATGTCAGATGTCCCGTTGGGTTTTGGGATTGCGGCCAAGTCTACCCAGGATTGTAGGAAGTTGGACCCCAATGGAATTGTGGTACTTCACCAGACAGATATTGGAGAGTACTTGAGGATGGAGGATGAGCTTTGAATAACCAGACGAGATTGGACGAGATTCAGGTGGTTTTGACAGATGTGGTGTCTTATTGGGTATGTGGCTTATGAAGTCCATCTGTCAGCTTTTGATCACTATGAGCTCAAGTCTATTGGGATGTGGATGGCTTTCTGGAATATTATTTCCATTGGTGCTTTTGAGTTTCTGCTATCAACTCTTTGATTATCAGGAACTTCTTCCATTTTGTTTACTTTACTTGTCGCAGTACATGTGACGATTTTGGTTGTCTCAAGAATACATATGATTTTGGTGTTGGTTCTTGTTTATGTTCTAAATGTCATTAGCATAAATGTAACTGGACCAAATGGTTGTTAGCCGCGTACATGGTATGGAAATAGATGTTAACCTCCTCACTATGACTTGTAGAAGGATGTTAGCCGCGTACGTGTTTATATAGCTTGGCTTGAATGGGTAGCCAGCCATAAGCTTTGTTGGTGACCAAAGGCTCCTTGTTATGTGGTGATTAGATTTATATTAGGTTACTTTGAGAAAATGTTGAGAATTCATATGTGCTTTTAAGTTGATCAGTTGTTACCCTTTTCCTGAGGTCTCGAATCCCCTCTCTCTCAATAACGCTTGTCTCAAAACACATATCATCTTTAATGAATTTAATTTTTTTTTCATGAAATACATAAACTTCTCTCTAAGGACTAAAGTTGCAAAAGTATATGTAAGCAGGTAATAAAAATCATAATTTAGACATTTTATTTCCAATCCTTTTTATGTTGATCAAAGCATTATATTTACATATTTTTCCCAGCTCTTTCGTTTCATTCACTCATTAGATTTACATCTGAAGAATAATTAGCCGACCATATTGGCAACATAGTGAATATGTAAGCCGACCA
>NW_018924648.1:0-10295 GCF_002207925.1 Prunus avium | reverse complement strand
GGTGGCACGCCTACGCATCTCAAGAGAAGAAGGACCAAAAACTCCTTCCGTCGGCCTACCCGGCCGAAAAGAGGGAAACAGAAATATTCTTACATTTTCAAGGCATCTCTCAATAACTAATTATTATGCCTCGTAAGCAGATCATTGTATACAACGGTTGTATGTAAGGATTATGTTATGTGAGGCCACCAAATGTTTGTTAATTTCCAGGTCTTTTCTGAGACTAATGTAATTAAGATCTGTCCCAGAAATAATTTCACAAAATTATAAAGATATTTTCATTTAACAATGGTCCAGCTGAGACATATAATACAATTAAAATACCAGACCCTAATTAATTAACTCTTATTTAATTTAATAATGATCATGATCTGATGTGCAGCATGAGAAGCACAAGGAAAAGAAAGACCCAGAGCAAGCCCACAGGCACAAGATAGAAGAGGAGATTGCTGCAGCAGCTGCAGTTGGGTCTGGTGGGTATGCCTTCCATGAGCATCATGAGAAGAAAGATGCCCACAGGCACAAGATAGAAGAGGAGATTGCTGCAGCAGCTGCAGTTGGGTCTGGTGGGTTTGCCTTCCATGAGCATCATGAGAAGAAAGAGACAAAGGAAGAAGAGAATGACTCTCATGGAAAAGAGAAAGACTCTCATGGAAAGAAGCACCACCATCTCTTCTAAATCTACAAATAAATACTATATTTTATAGTCATCCATTGTGTTTTTACTTATCTGCTATGAGTGATGTTTGATCTCAACAATGTTATAATTGTTGAGTGCTTATGTGTACTTGTTATATGAGTGCGCCATCTGGTTTCCCTTTAGCACGCTATGTATCTATCTATTTCTCATTATTAATAATAAATAATATCGTTTACTTGGTGTTAATTTCTATATTATATATTGTTCTTTATTTTTCTATGACAGAAAATAATTATTTTTTTTGTGCTACGTGTTAACTTCTTAATTTCCATCATGGGGTCATGGTTCATTTTGTCAATCCCATCTTTAGTATAAATTGACTTAACAAAGTATCTGGTCTACATTGGCTTTTCAATGGTGAGACCATCATATATATATATATATTCATAATAGTGCCATTTAATATAAATATAAACTAATTAATTAATTTTTATACAAGAGATATTGGGAGATTGGGGAACGTAGGATCTCGAATGCATAAAAATTAATTAACTTTTTCCCAATATCTCTGGTATAAAAATTAATTAATATGCTTGTGTGTTAAATGCATCTTTTTGTTGGGATGAATTTGTGCTTTTCTTTTTTGTTGTTAGAGCATCCACAATGGGCTCCTTAAACCACATCCTTAGACAAATTTTAGGGAGGAATTGGAAAAATACAACTCCAACTATGCTCTCTATTCACCTCCTAAAATAGGAAGACTTCTAGGAGCTCCTAAATCTGAGGAGAGAGAAAAGACTCCTAGTGGCTCCCTATAATTTAATGCTTCTTTATTTAATGAGTATTTCAAACCTTTAATTAATGCTAATTAATTTTTAAGAGTGCTGCTATTTCTACTTTCCTGTCCTATTTTCCCATCACCTATCATATAAATTTGAAAAAATACAATCCTATCTTTCCACCCATCATTATCCTTAAATTATTAATTCAAACAATTAAAAAATAAAAATCGAAAAGAAAAAGAACCATCAACCACCGCCCACCACCCCTCCCTCTTCCTCTTTGTTTCTCTTCCTCTTCTTCTCTCTCTCTCTCTCTCTTTAGAAAACAAGGAATATATATTGGGTTTAGTTGGACCTGCAATCCATATCCCACCAAGAAGTCTTATTTGCAAATCCCATCCGCTCATATAATTGAAGGATTCGTGGTGGGAGGCGTCGACCAAGGAAGGTAGTGCTGGGTTTGTGATGGCTGGTGGTTTCTGTATGATCTTTTATTTTTTTGATTTTTTTATTCTTTTAATTTTGAGGAAGATGAAGACGACCCATATGAAAAGAATGAAGGATTGAGATTAAGATTACGTTGTTGATGTTAATGAAGAAAAAGGCATAATTTGAAAATGAACAACAAATGTTAAATAAGATTGTTCTTTGTACATGAAAGAGAGATGGGGACAGGAATAGAAACAAAGAGGGAGGCGGCAGAGGCGGCCATGAAGGGGAATTGCCATCGGGGTTGGGGTGGGTGGGAGGGTTCTTTTTTTTTTTTTTTTTTCGTTTTTTAAATTTTATTCTAAAGGGGAATTGCCATAAGTTGATGAATGATGAGTTCATCGCATTGCTTCCTTGATGTTGCAGTTGTGTGGAGGTTTGCATATGCGATTGTTTTCTCCTATCTTGCAAGTTTCCTTTGCGTACCTTTTTTTTTTCTTTAAAAAAAAAAACTAATATATGTTTTCTTTTTCCTAAAGTCCTTAGAAGTAATTTAACAAAATAGTAAATTTGTCTTTAAAATTTTGAAAATAAGGTGGGTGGGAAAATAGGACAGGTGTGTGGAAATAGTAGGACTCTTTTTTAATATAGATGGGCCAATTAAAAAAAAGTTATAGCATTTATGACTTCCTAAACTAGAGAGCATGATTGGAGTTTAAATTTTGTAGAGAGCTTCTAAAATAACTTTTATATATTTTTAGCTAAAATTACCAAAAAATGACCCTCTTAAAAATAAAATAAAAACTAATCACTTTAGGCATCTATATTTTTGTAGATGATGCTAAAGGGGAATAAAGTCATCGTCATAAATAAACAAAAATGCGCGCTGATGCCTTTATACCTGTTTAGTATCGTTATTTCGAAATTGATGCCTAATCTGCTAATAGCATCGATTTCACTCTCTACCGATGCCTATCTAGTGTTGCTGTAAGTGAAATTTGACATAGTGATTGTGAATGCTCTTAATTGAGAAAGCAAAGAAAAAAGGCTTTCCTTGAGTTCTGAGTTTTTCTATTAATCTCTCTCTCTCTCTCTGTGTAGCCAGTGTCTCTTTGAGACTCTGGCCTGCCTCTGCAACTAGTTATATTAGGTGAATCATTTAAGAAAATGGCTGATATTTGTCTAGATATTGGAATTTTTATATTAGCCTTGGAAATGTATAAACTTAGCATGAATTTCTCTGTTGAGGCAAATTGACATAGGTAATAAGTTGGTTTGCAAGTCAGTCACAGTTACATAGCATAGTCACAGTTACTGGAATTTTTATATTAGCCTTGGAAATGTATAAACTTAGCATGAATTTCTCTGTTGAGGCAAATTGACATAGGTAATAAGTTCGTTTGCAAGTCAGTCACAGTTATATAGCATAGCATTGATATGATTGTGCTTATATCTTTATAGATGTTTTGGTTGTAGCAAGATGGAAGTGGAGATTGTCTATGTGACATCCAAGATGAAGAGATTGGACAAAGGTTATGCACAGTAAGAACATGGTCGAGCAGAATAAGAAATGGAGGCATTGAGAAATAATATAACCGCAAGTTTAATGAGTTCATCCACGGAGAAATTGTATATGTTTATGTGTTTATAATTAGTTTAATTTTTGTTATTGATTATATAATTGGCATTATATTAATTATGAATGGAATATGTTGGGTTAACTTTCAAATATTAACTTTCAATATGGTACTTTATTTATTTCATGATTGAAATAATTTTGAAGCAGTGATGGTTAAGAAACATAAAGAAAAAAATTGTATAAAGATCAAAAGTGAAAGTTCTTTTTATTTTACCGAATAGTTAAATAAATAAAAAACCATTTCAACGTCATGTCCTTTTTAGTCATTATACACATCACTCAACACTTTTACATAAAAATTTACCAAACACTCAGAAACTAAATTTGTACTAACATCACTTTTACTATATAGTTTACCAAACTCCAAATTACTTTCCTTCACAACTGATTTCTCATGTAGAAAATTTGAAAGATATTATTTTCACAGCACAACAATGCCAAACTGATCCTATTTCTCCTAACCACTCGAGCTAAAAGCCCCTTGCAAATATAAAATAATTAGTTTAAATTTGAGGCTTCATCTCAATTAATTGAATATGATATTGTTTTTTCTTTTGCTCTGCTATTAGAGTCCATATTCATATTATAATAAATACTTTATTTATAAATTTTTATATCGTATAGTATAAATCCATCTCCTAGTCTCTTTCATGTGTAACGGGTTCCGGGGCATTCAATTAGTCCACACATGGATTTTGCGTATAGAACCAAACAGTTACACTTCTTCGTGCCTTTTAAGCCAAAACGTACGGTAGGCATCAATTATCATATAGCCATTTTTTGTTTATGAAAAGTATTCCCTTCATCAAAATCAGGGAAAATGACTAAATAGCTCTCTTACAAACCTCTCCATTCAACAATGATGAAGGGAGTAGTTTTAACTAACAGAGTGAGCACACTTGGATTACATTACAAGTGAACAATGAGGGGTTGACTCTAATGACCTTTTTCCTCCGAATAATAATTTTGAGTGAATATGTAAGTGAAGTTTTAACATTCTTATCACAAATCGTCTTTGAGATTTACAAAAATCATCATATATACTGTCTAGTTTTCAATGACCAAACGGTCAAATGGTATTAATTTCCACACTGCTGATATTTTGGTTAAAATCTTGTCTGATATATGAAAGAGAAAGTTCAATACCTATTTGATAGGTGTTTTTATACAATCTTCATTCAGGTGAAGAACGGTAAATCAACTTTTATTTTTCTTTCTGATATCAACTGGGGAGGGGTGGGAAGAAACCTACTGTCATCCGTCGACAAGAAATAGAAATATATATATGTAGTTTTCAAGGTGTAATAAGTAAGTGAAAAGTCTTTGTTGAGGAAATGTCTTCCATAACGGCCGAGTGCGAGAGAGAGAGAGAGAGAGAGAGCACCAAACAATCCAGACCGTCCACCAAGGTTTGGATAACTAGCGATGCATGTGATGTGGCAAGAGCAAGACAGCTCCACTTCAGGAGAGAGAGAGATCCAAACGAATCCAGACCGTCCACCAAGGCATGGATAGGTAGCCATGCATGTGGCGAAAGCAAGAGAGCCCTACTTTAGGTGGATATTTTACCGTAATTTTTTTTTTTTAAAAAAAGTTTGGGTGGGATTATATGGCTAGAGAGAGAGAGCACCTGAAGGAACCTCCATAGCATTCGAAGTGTTAAACTATTGCAGCCTTCATTGTTGACCAATCCAAAGCAATTGGCAGAAAACAAAGTAAAAGCATACATTTCTATTTCTCCGTTTCTGTTCCACTTTAGCAGACCTGATATCATTTTTAAGTAAGTGCAATTGTCTGTGTTTATGTCTAGTGTGCTATTTGATGGAAGATGGGGCAATTGTTGAAGCCTTTGACACATGTTCACGCGAAATAACCTAAGCTTAGAAAGACATCTAATGCTTGCTGGAAGGCTAACAAAATTGTTTCCACTAAACTTTAATTCTACTAAAGAGGACAGGCAGCCAATATCACCCGGAATATCCCCTTCACAAAGACCACTCTTGTTATAGTATTTAGCTTTGTAGTGCGCAGGTAAGGGATTAAATACAATGCAAATTATATAAATGAAGAGATGATTGCTGATCTCAATCCTCAGCTGCTAATGTTAATATAGGAAGTGGTGGTGGCAATCAGGGAGGGCGTTGATGTTTTAATGAAGTTGGTTGGATTATTGTGATTAATTGTTAAAATTAAAACTAAATTAGCTGTTTATTGCTGTTTTCTCACATAAGGATTAGGATATCATATTATTAGCTTTCTTTTTGTAGACAAGTAGAGAAATTTGGGACAACGTTGTCAATGATGTTGGGCAGTGCTTCCTCGGGGTGTCCTTGAGATAATCTTTGAGCTACTGCCTCTGACACTGATTGTATATCTGTTAGCAGAGTTTGCAAAGCCTGGAGATATGTCGTTTCTCACGAACTTGCTGGTTGGCAAAGCCGTACGTGATGCCCCATGTCTCATGATGTCTGGCCAAAATGAAACCCTAAATTCTTTTTTCTTTACGGTGGTCAGGTAATGTTCTTTTTCTTATATAAGAGCATGTCTAATGCAAGGGCAAGCCACAAAGGGCTAGGTCCTGTTTTAGCCCCTTCAAATGGTACTATTCACAAAATCTAGCCTCTCAAATTTTTTGTGGTTCTAGTCATGGTGGTGAGGGGCTAAACTCAAAATTTCTAAATTGTTTCCACTAAACTTTAATTCTACTAAAGAGGACAGGCAGCCAATATCACCCGGAATATCCCCTTCACAAAGACCACAATCACTCAGATCCAAAGCTTTGTAGTGCGCATGTAAGGGATTAAATACAATGCAAATTATATAAATGAAGAGATGATTGCTGATCTCAATCCTCAGCTGCTAGTGTTAATATAGGAAGTGGTGGTGGCAATCAGGGAGGGCGTTGATGTTTTAATGAAGTTGGTTGGATTATTGTGATTAATTGTTAAAATTAAAACTAAATTAGCTGTTTATTGCTGTTTTCTCACATAAGGATTAGGATATCATATTATTAGCTTTCTTTTTGTAGACAAGTAGAGTAATTTGGGACAACGTTGTCAATGATGTTGGGTAAGGAGCATACAAAAACGCATGGTCAAAGGACAAATAGAAGACAGAAGCGGCAGAAGTTTAGTAATGGCGATTGGGCAGTGCTTCCTCGGGGTGTCCTTGAGATAATCTTTGAGCTACTGCCTCTGACACTGATTGTATATCTGTTAGCAGAGTTTGCAAAGCCTGGAGATATGTTGTTTCTCACGAACTTGCCGGTTGGCAAAGCCGTACGTGATGCCCCATGTCTCATGATGTCTGGCCAAAATGAAACCCTAAATTCTTTTTTCTTTACGGTGGTCGGGTAATGTTCTTTTTCTTATATAAGAGCATGTCTAATGCAAGGGCAAGCCACAAAGGGCTAGGTCCTGTTTTAGCCCCTTCAAATGGTACTATTCACAAAATCTAGCCTCTCAAATTTTTTGTGGTTCTAGTCATGGTGGTGAGGGGCTAAACTCAAAATTTCTTATGTTAGTTTATTATTATTTTATTTGAGATAAAAAAAATCAAAGCATAAGAAAAGCAACACCAAAATTTATTTTAGGAAACAATTTTAAGCCATAATTTGGAACAACAATTTTGAGCAAAATGAAAAACGACAAACACTTATTTTTTTTCATTTTCATTAAATTTTGTAGAAATATAAAAAGAATAAATAAGTAAAAAGGTTTGGAGTATATAAAAAAGAGAGAGAAAAAAAAAGGTACAAACAAGGCTCAACTAGCTGTTGAAATGTGAAAGAAAGAAAAAAGAAAAAAGAACAACCCAACAAGTTACCGTTGAAAAAGTAGCTTTTGGAGCACCATGTGGCAAAGCCTCATAGGCCATTACATTTAGAAAAGCTGCACCCTTTTTTTTTTCAAAAGCTGAATGTGGGGGCCCACTCTTGCCCAGACTAGCATTTGGGCTAAATTAGCCCCTTCTCTTGCCTTAGGCCAAACGCATGCATTAGAAATAAATACGTCACTGCAGTGTCACTATTTTTGTTGTGCTCTTGCCAAATAAATATGAACAAGTTGTATATTGCGGTAAACAAATCTTAAGATTGAGATTAAATTGATACATAATTGGTATTGCATATGTGGAATTTAAATCAAATTGCAAATTTTATTCCTTTCACAGTGCAATAACAATGGAGGTTGCGGATGGGTTGATGGAGGAAGGGTGTACTGGAGACGAAGAGCAAAGAAAGCTTGAGGATACAGGGACGCTAGGTTTTCATTTTTTTTATTTTTTATTTCACTTTTAGTTTTGTTTTTAATGATTATTGAAAAGAAAAATTAATAAATAAAAGTAGAATCCACATGGCAATATTCATTAATTGACATGGCATGACCACATCAGCTGCCACATAAGGTGTTTAGCTAATGTGGTTATTCTTGTGTGTCTAAATGGCATTATTGTATCCATAATACCAGTATCAATAACGGATACCCACATTCTTGATGCTTTTTGTCTGTCAAAAAAATTTCCCTGACAAATAAAAACCCACATTACAATCCCTCGTGCAAGCCCCGTAAACCACATGAGTTGGGTTCGTGTGAGCTTGGTAGGTGATTGGCATAGGAAAAATGTATTATCGGTTTGACATGGCATGTACACTATTTCCATCTTTATTTAATGAATTAATTCCCAAAATACAGCTTGGATTAACACATAACCAACCTTATATGTTATATTGGGCTTTAAATGTCTTTGGGCTTCTAGTGACTTTTTGGGCCTCAACATTAGCTCCCTTGATTATTGAGGTCATGAAGTGGCAGCGAGATGGGCCAAATAATCAATTTCGGCCCAAAAAATAATTTGCAGTGGCATGGCATGGCTGATTCTTCAATATGCATGAAATATCCATGCTTGCTTGCTTGGCCATAGTCGTTTTGTTATTTTTACAGATTCATTTCAATTTTTATTTATTTTTACAATTATGTATATACTAACCATGTTTATTACTTGTTGAAAAAATAGGTAATAACTTTTTGGCCGTAGTCGTTTTGTTATTTTTACAGATTCATTTCAATTTTGTTTTTAATATTTACAATTATGTATACACTAACCATGTTTATTATTTGTTGAAAAAAGAGGCCAATAACTTTATTTGAACCTAAACCCAAACCAAACCATCATACCGTCTAGACTCTAGTTTTTCCACAGTAAGCTCGAGCTCTTTCTCTCTATTCTAATTCGCTCATCGTTTTCTCTCATTTCAGATTAGCTCGAGCGCTTTGCTCGCTTGAGTCATTCTATAGTGAAGGTCTTATAAGGCCCTATATCTTAATCGTTTGATCAAACTAGCCAATTTGATCCAATGGTTAAGAGATAGAGTCTCATCTAAGGGCCTTAGGCTCTCACTATAGAATTCTACTTGCTCATTGTTCTTCTGTATTTGGGTTTTAGGGCTAAGCCCATTTCTTTGATAGTTGGGGGTAGGGGTAGGCATCTCATCCGAATTATCTGCGTACTAACTGTACAGTACCGACAGTTTAGGTAGGTTTGGTTAAATAAATATTTTTTTTTTTAATTATTCCAATCTGATTCATATTGAAGCATTTGGTTAAAAGAATGGGTAACAATATCCCTAACTCGACGGAAACCCATATCGATATTTATAATTATTTTATTATTTAAATACTAATATATGTATCTATTTATTAGTGACTCCACATTCATTGGTTCCACCCATGTTGGGGTCTTGCAAAGCTTCTTCCAATCTATTAGGAATTTTAATTCTTTCCATCTGACTGACAAATGTTTTAGCTTGAGGAGACAATCTGTATGTGGAGACATAATCAACAATGGCATATTTCACCTTGCCTTCTAGTGAGAATTTGTCTGGTGGTATTCCCATGTTTGCTCGTGCAGGTAATTTTTTCATAATTTCAACAATATTTTGAGAAGCACTGAGATCTGAAGGACTTACCTTAGGGATGTTCAATGGAGCATGAGTAGGTATGTCCGAGAGAGGGGGGTCACTGCTGTCTAGTTCGGGATCGCTGATGTCCAATTCGACTGGCTATTCGGCTCTGCTCGATTGTTCGGCTTGGCTCGACTATTGGCAGCCTGCTTCCAACAACTGCTCAGCTCAGCTCGGCTAAGCTGAGCAGCTCGAGTTCCAGCGCATTATTTTGTGCTTCTTTGCCCCTTATTTCTATCTCAAACTAATTATGTGCTTCTTTTATTGTATTCTCCCCTTGAAGGACATGATTGGGCACGTCTGACAGAAAAAACATCTCGCTCTCCATAAATGTAACATCCATGGTAACATAAAAGCAGTGACTGGAGGGATGGTAACACTGGTAACCCTTTTGTTGAGGTGCAAAACCCACAAAGACACAGTGTAGGCCACACAGATCCAACTTGGTTTGGTGAGACTTATTGAGATGGACATACGCCACATAACCAAAAATGCGCGGAGTGACATTAAGATGGGAACAAACAGGAACATGAGCAGCCAATGTCTGAAGTGGTGTTTTAAAGCCCAAAACATGCGATGGCATACGATTAAGAAGGTAGATAGCATACTGAAATGCTGTGGTCCAAAGGGTTTGGGGAACACTCCCAACCACCCACACCCACACCCACCCCCCTCCCCTTTTCCCCAATAAGGAGAGCTCGGGTAGTCTCAATAATATGGCGATTTTTCTGTTCAGCCACACCATTATCTTTTGGAGTCTGTGGACAAGTGGTTTCATGGAGAATGCCTTTTTCAATGAAGAAGTCTGCGGGTGTGTGGTTAACAAATTCCCCTCCATTATCTAAA
>NW_018924642.1:7415-46536 GCF_002207925.1 Prunus avium | reverse complement strand
TGGGCTGTAATCTTTGCTTTTATTTAGGAAGTTGTAAGGCTATATAATAGCCAGAGTTTGTTGAATTCAATAACAAGTCATTCTCCCAGATTAAGTGTTCTATTTCGTTTAAGTTCCTTGTGTCCCAACAGTTGTGGCGACTGGAGCTAAGTTATGAGGATTTTTTTTTAGAGAGAGTTCTTTAGGATTTTTGAAGGGAAATTTTGTGTTCCAATTGTTTGACGAGAAATTATTGTCTTCTAATTGTTTTGTCAAACAAAAGGTATCTAAAAAAAAAACGAATTAGTTTTATTGAACAAATTATATTTTACAATTTTCAAAAATTTCATCAAATCTTCTAAAGCATTGCTAGAAAAGCTTATTCGCGAGTGCTGCTATTTCGACCCCCATATTCAATTTTTCCACTCACTTTATCTTCTCACTTACCATGTAAATTTGAAAAAACGCAATCCTATCATCCACCTACCATTATTCCTAAAATACCCCTTAATTATTAATTCAAGTAAATTCTCTTTGATAAAAAAAAATAAAAAAAACACTATGATTTCCTTACCTTTTCGCTGGAATTGTTCTTTTCAACATCTATTCTCTTGTTGTTTTCTTCTTCATAAACAATTTGATTGAATGAACATAAGAGAGAAGAATTTTTTTTGAGAATTGAGTTCTAAGCACTCAGGAGTCACAAGAGCAATTGAGGAGTCACATGCTTTCTTTTTCTTTATTTTTTTCTTTTCTTTTTGTTAACCGATAGAATAGGTGAGTTACGTTAGTTGAGGTTTTTTCCTAAGTCCTTAAAAGTCATTTTACTAAAATGTAAATTTTTCTTTAAAATTCAAATTTTGAAGATAAAATAGATGAGGATATAGGACATAGTGAAAATAGCAGAACTCTTCTTTACCATTTTGCGCTAGGAGCGTTGTCCTATTGTTTTTATACGAGCACTAGGTGCATTAAATAATATTTTATTTCTATTAATTTTATGTCACAAGTCAAACAAATTTTGACTTCTTAGAAAGCCAAACTCAATAATCTTATTTTTTTGGGTCAAAATTCTAATTTCCATTTTTCGGTAAATACCACGAGGTGTCCCCACATCCTAAGGACGAGATTAATCCCCGCTAGAGGTTCAACTTGCCCCTGGCCACTAATTTCCATTTTGATACAATACAAAAGTGATGTACATTTCTAACTCTTTCGGGTGCTTTAAAATTTATTTTCTAATTTAACTTTTCAATTTTTAAAATGATTATTTGGTTGATTCTTAATATTGAAAATATTTTTTGACAACCAAGGTGGTTGGTGTGAAGTGGTTCGGCACTCTCATTCCTTAAGAGAGGTCAGGGGTTCGATCCCTGCTCTCGTATGAAGTCACCACTTTGGCCAGAACTTTACTCCTTACAGGTCGACCCAATGTGAGCGGGGATTAATCTGGGTTGTGGTTAAGACTTAAAGGTACCACTCATAGTTAGGGCCTATCTAGAACCACCTCGTGGTTCAGACAAAAAAAATATATATTTTTTGACATAATTAAATAGTTCCATAACTTGAGAAACGCCGACGCCCCGCGTGTACAATTTCCCACGTTGACAAAATTGCCCCTCGAGAGGTTTGAAGGTGGTACTGCTGGCTCCTCTGTGGTTGTGTAAATAATCCAGGTGTCTCGCGGTTACTGGTTGTCCTCACCTCTCGTGCACCCACAAACGTTTTTATTTTTTATGCCTTCACCAAATTATGACACATTATATGATCAATCGCTGACGCGACGCCACCATCATGCCTCTCTCTCTCTCTCTCTCTCTCTCTCAAACAGTTACTTACAATGCTTCGCACGCTCTGCCTCATCCCAACTCCCTCCTCCTCCTCCTCCTCCTCCTCTCTCACCACCTCAAATCCCCATCCTCCCTCACACTTCATCAAGTTCCGTACATCCTACCGCGAAACCCTCCGCTATCTCAAAACGCTGCGTATCATCTCCCCCGAAACCAACCCCAAAAAGCTCCCCCTCCCCGACGCCACAGACCAAATCCTCTCCACCGTAAATTTCCTCAAGTCCAAGGGCTTTTCCGACCCCGACTTCCCTAGGCTCGCCTTCCTCTCCCCCAAGCTCTTCTCCCCAACCCTCGACCCCACCGACATCGCCCCCGTCTTCGACTTCCTAGCTGCCGAGCTCCCCGCAGACCCCTCGTCCTCCTGCGGCCTCATCCTCCGCTGCCCGGACCTCCTCTTCTCCGACGTCGAGTTCTGCCTCCGCCCCACGCTGCATTATCTCAAACAGTTGGGGCTCGAGAAGCTCGGGGCTCCGACGAATTTGAATGCACATTTGTTGAACACGAGGGTGGAGAAGCTCAAGAGGAAGATGAGGTTCCTGAGGAGTTTGGCGCTTTCGTACGAGGAGGCAGCGAATGTGTGTGTGAGGCTGCCTGCGATTTTCGGGTACAGCGTGGAGAATAACTTGCGGCCCAAGTATGAGTACTTGGTGAAGGAGATGGGGAGGAGTGTGGAGGAGTTGAAGAAGTTTCCTCAGTATTTTGGGTTTAGTTTGGAGAAGAGAATAGTGCCAAGGCATTTGCATTTGAAGGAGAGGAATGTTGAGATTCCGTTGAATAGGATGTTGTTGTGGAGTGACCAAAAGTTCTATGCCAAGTGGAAATAATAATCAAACAATCAAAATGTTAGGAGACCACACGTGTATAAATGTGATCTCCTTAGCATTAGTGTATCTAAATAGGTGCACAGGAGTCCGTTTGCACCCATGTTAGATTAATTTAGTTAAATTTAGATTATCGTTTGTATAAAATAAATAACAAAAACAAAAACAAAAAATGTTTTGAGTTCTTTTTTATTCTAAAATTTTTATAAGAGAGGGAGAATTCGAACTTCAGAAGTGAGGAGAAACACCAACGAACAAATAACTAATAGTTGCAATGAGGTTAGATTTGAAAACATTTGAGTATCCGTGTGTGCGAGTTTAGGGTTTTCTTATTCTTCAATTCGGTTCATCAAGAACTGAAAATCAGATCTTTTATCATTGTTGTATAAGCATGGATCACAAAATAGAAACTGAAACCACATGCTCAGATAATGAAATAGAAATATTCGAAGGGGATTTGTAGCAAGAAGAATATCGAAACTACAACTTAATAGAACTTGGGCAGCACACAGGCCTTTCAAAACGTTCAATTCCTTTCAACTGCTTTCCATCAACAACCACCTTTAATGGTACAATTGACACCCAAGTAACACATTTTCTCATTCATATATTCCACTAAACTCAGTTTCAAATGAAAGATGTTGATGCCTTCTCATAGTCACAACCAACCAGGGTGTTCCTAAATCATTGGATCCCTTTTTTGGCCAAAATCATTGAATGTTTATATGTCATAGTGATGTATATATTCAGAATCATGTGCATGGATGATGTGGTGAGGTCAAACCATATCGGTTGCTTACTCCTACTTGAATCACTTTGACCTGTTAATGAACGTTTCCCCATTCTCCTGTGAAGAGTAATCAAAATTATTAGAGAGACGTATAAAGGAGAAGAAGAAGAAGAAGAAGAAGAAGAATTAACATCCTACAAGATCAATCCAGCAGAACAAGGCCTTCAAATTAATTCAGCAGAACCAAGGCTTTACATCCTGAACAAAATGTCATTTTGCCAATATAGAGCCACATGTGGGTTTGTTCTGCTGAATTAATTTTAAAGCCATGCATGTGGGTTCCCACAATAAATGCATAAGAGAGAGAGCTCTCTCGCACACACAAGACATAGAGAAGAGGGAGAGGGGCAGGAGATCAGTGCAAAGCTTCCACGCAAACAAGAGAGAGGCAGGGCAGGGCTGGGTGAGAGTTTCATAGACAGGGATTGCCATTTACCAGATATTCAGAAAGTCAGCTTTGTCTTGTTAAAAGTTCAATGTCCACTCCAACTTCAGCAATCTTGGTTTCTTTCGAAGCCTTTGCTATTTTAGCAATGTTTTCAACATCAAAGTCGATAGCTATCTTTTTCACAAGGCCCTCAAGCATCTGTTTTAGACAAAAAAGCAAGATCATCATAGATTCAAGGTAGTAACCAAGACTGCTATATGACACTGACATGTCAATTATTCTAGCACAAGTATGTTCCCTAAACTCCATAACATATAAGTATTCAAAACATACCAGTGATCCGATGGCAACTAAAGCTCGAAATTTTGCATCAACTTCTAGATTTTCCTCTTCTGCAATCTGCAAAAGTCAAAACATTACTTTCATGATTCTGACATCTGAATATCTAGTATTAAAAAGATACTCTAGTCCACCTCAAAAAGAGCAAGGACCCTCTTTATCCATGTTCACCTTTTGAGGACATTAAATTTAAAAAACACGAACTGCCAATGAAGGGGCAATCAGAACAGTAAACTGGTAAGTTGATGTATTATACCTGAAGTGCTGCTGAAAGAACCTGCGATTGACCTTCCTGATCCTTCTTTTCGATCAACAAAACAGCATAACTGTCAAGCTCAAAGGAAAAGGCCAAAAGGTTAATATCTAAACTCAATCAGTTACAGCACAGTAGTACAATTATATACCAAGTTGAGCACATTATGTCAACAAACATATCCCTTTCCAACATTAGTTGCCATTGCAGCCTTCGTTTTTCCTATAACTTCGAATTATCACAAAATTGGAGAAAGAAAGAAGGGGATGGAAGAACAAGTGGTATCATGTAACAATACATGTGCAGTCAATAGAAAACTTACTTGAGAATCAAGGTTGCGTATGATAACTGCAAATTCTTATTCGGAGATGAAGAACAACTTGAATACACATCTAGAATCTGCAAAGCCATTCAACAAATCAAGTTACTAAATCGTGATATATAGAATTCAAGATGCACTAACCATGACAAACTGTGTACCTCCCCATAACAGTCAATATTTAAGTACAAAGAAGCAAACACACATTTTTTTAGTACTTCTATAAAGTTTCCTACAAAGTTACCACTAGATAATCTAGTTTAATGATTTATTCAGGAAACTGTTCAAATCGAACTCAATTAATGATTCCTGAAACAATTGCAAGATGTTCTAAACATAAAATCATTCATCGAATAAATAAATAAATAAATACAACACACATTTAATTTACATGTTGGAAGCAGTACAAAATTAATAAACGTACTGTGGTTTTGAATTAGGTTAGCATGCAATCATTAAAAAATAAATAAACATCTGAAATTCATATTGCAGCATGCAGCAGAGTAATGCCTCCCCAAACCTTGAATTGCAAAAAGAAATATATCAAACTATTTATCAAAAGTACTGGACGGAATAAAAAGACATAATCATTATAAGAAGGTACCAAAATGTAATAGAGACCCTTATATACGAACCAATCCCAAAACATGGAACTTACTAAAGGTGAAATTTGAAAAGATCTGTGAGCACTTTACAGACAACGATATCATGCCCAGTATTGAATTTCAATTGAATCAACTAAAAAGCTGATAGATATCAAGAGATAATTAACCCTACCATCAACAAAGAATTGAATGTTTGTAAGCAAAGAACATGTAAAGTGCAAACCAGAAATGTGACTGGGAAAGAGCCCATTAGCCTCTCAAATCACTAAGAAACCCCAAAAGCAATGTTATGTCAGGAACCAATTGCAAAGGAAGGCTAACCTCACTGCGATGCTTTTGTAACCAATTGTAGTAGCACGAATTCTTGAAAAGATTGGTCACAACACGAACACTAGTTAAGAGATTAGCAGGAAGTGAAGGATTTGTTGCGACTCTTTTGATCATTTCCAATAGTAAATCTGGTTATAGTACAAAACGTAAGAAATAGAGAACTTGAAATAAAAACATCATCAACAGAAAGTAAGAAGGTTGCAAATGTTTGACTTGTATCATATGTATACGTCTGGAGAAATCAACTTAAGAATGCTCCTGGCCTCATCATCTAGTCCCATTTTCTTTTGTACAAGTGTCTATTGATATGTATTTTTACAATTCATAGAAAATAAATGAAGGTGAAACAATTATCTATTTCAAATAAGAACTATCTGATTACTGTGAACCAATTATCAAGATAAAACCATAGGATGGAATATGACTAATATCATTACCATTCCGAGCTTCAGCATGCTGGAGAAGTACAGTTGCCCCATCAGGGTGCAGGACAATCATCCTCAAAGTATCAATAACTGAAGATGAAAACAAAATATCCACTGAATAGGCGAAGAAAGTTTCTGAAAACTACACACCAACAATCATAAGCATTCCACAATCTACATAAAAAGCCATAGCTTCATGATATTCTCTTAAGAAACTGCTAAGTGTATAATGACTCTTATTACCAGATCTCCTCTGAAAACGGAGATGTTATGAGTAGTCACATCACTTATATGACATCACATGCAGGACTACCACATTAACTTTTTTGAAAATGAAAATTTCACTACTATACACACTTACACTGAGACCATTCATGTAACTTTCTCTTTTTCTCTATTGTTTGTTCTTTAGTGTTTCTTTTAACCTGTAGCTTTCAATCATAAAGCTAAGAATTCACTTAAGCTTCATACCAGTAGTGCAGAGAAAATGTGGTAACTTGCCATTACAGTATCACGCCCAAGACACAACCAGACACAAGCCAGCTCAACCAGTTTCTATCAATTTGAGATTGGATAGTCATTACATTAGATAACCAGAACCGTCCTGTTTTTTCAGTTCATTCTTGGACAATGGTTTCTATGATTGTTAAATTGTAATAGTTTTTTTGTTGAAGATTGTTCAATTGTAATCTTAACGGATGGAGTATATGCTATGCACTCCTAGACCAAAAAAGATATGAAGAACAGAGCTTTAAACAAAATTCATCAGAAGTCCGCACACTAACCTGGAAATAACATTGCAACTGGCCATGATTTTAGCAACCTCAGCAACATAGCACTGTCAACTTCAGCAAATTTACTAGAATGATAATGTGACGTGTCCTTCAATATTTTAACAATAGCAACCAGCCTGGAAACCTCCACTTCATTTAAAGACAAGTTCTTCTTTTCCTTCAAGATATTACCAAAGGCCATTATTCAGGAAATCATATTTTGCATAATATAAAGAAACACAGTTCTAAAACAGAAAAACAAAAAATACTAGCACCAAGCTGCTCCTCAAGTCAGGCTAAACAGATCGGAAATTCAAAAACAAAACAAATAAATTAAAGGAAAAAATTAAAAATTAAATTAAAAACTCAACACCCTATCATGCATAATGAAAGGAATAAGAAAAATGAAAGATGACTACAGAAAATTAATATCAGAAAACAGTGAAAATAATATTAGGAACCTCAATAGTTTCAACAAAATCCATGACCGATAGTATCATCCAGATCCAAAAACTATTTCATTCCCTTCTACCACTCGAGGAAAGAATCAGTTACATATAATGATGCTTACTGTTGGTCTAGAAATTAGATTGTCACAAACAAGTGATTTGGACACGGTGGACTCAAACAAACCAGTCACATATAAATGGGTGGTAAGACCCAAAGAAAAATACAAATTTTAAGAATGCAGCAAGCCTGCCAACTTAACAACGCTTCATCTACAAAGCTTATGATTCAGTGCTTGCTTGAGAGCAAAAACTACGAGATAACTTCTTATATGTATCACCGTCCAATTACAAATTATCAAAGTTGTCAATTGTTCATGATATTTAGAAAGAGGGCCGAGGTAGCTTAAAATATATGTTGAAGATGAGGACAGCAAATAGGAAGTTTCAAAAATGAACAAGAATAATTGAAAGGTTGGTGAAAGCTTATTAAAGGAGAACTTCCAAAAAGTTATGAAGAAGGCAGAGTCTGCTACAAAGGAAATTTGTACAAAAGACTAAAGCTATTCCATTCCGATTGAGTGGTAACAAGTTATAACGCTGGCATCTAGAGCAAAATTTCAATTTGTAAGAAATAAATATAATTTCAAAAACAAACTGAAACTTGCAAACTTGCAAAAGAACCAACCTGGTCAGAGAGTAGGTTATTATTGAATTCTGTAATCTTCTTGAGGATTCCATCAAACTGAGCCACGTCAAAAACAAGCATTCCTTTCTGGAAACAAAATCATTCAAAGAAAAAGATGCTATAAGTATGACACTAACAAATGCTCAAATTTCTTGAGGGACATGAAGAACGAAACCAAAACCACCAGAACAAGTAAAAAAGCCCAATTTGCAAACCCATCCACGAGAAGAATTGATCTTGAAATAATGAGTTCAAGGTAGAACTATGACTACCAGTAATAGCCTTTAAGAATAAAGCATTCACAATGCTGACTAAACTCCAGTAATCTTCAACCACAACTACTCGGCATCAGCTACGGAATTATTAATGGTATAAGAAAATTTGATGATAGTGCACAACATCTAATCTCTTTCCTCTTTTCTCCTTTTCTTTCCATTGAAGGGGAAAAAAACTTCTAGCCTAAAACTAACTATGTAGTCCAAGAAATTTGCAATGTATATCCCACTCTGGCCCCAGAACTGAAACTCCTGAGGATATCCATAAAATTTCAAATGGAGTAACTGCACAAATGGATCAACACTGCTCATTTCTAGAAGCTAGATCGAAGTCGTTTTACACTGCTTTGCCTTCTCCAATATGGTTAGCTTCTAAAACCCATTTATTAAGTTGGATTTCCAGATGATACAATATAATCGAATTACAGCATGTAAGTTTATACACAGAACACTTGTTATAGTAAATCATTTATCATTAAGTTAGTCTCAACCACATGGGTATGCCAAGCAATCTCATATCAAACTGGGTCTATATCTAGAACCCTATTTTAGAAGTACTGAAGCGAAAAGCCTTCATTAGTATGAGAAGTGTACAGAGCACAGATCAAACACAGAACATAAATATGACCAGCCGATACTTTTTAATCAACTTAACCTGTGCGTGGAAATTGATGCATCCCAAACCTTAAGAACAAGAGCTGCAAAAGCCTACCTTAGGAACATGTTTGAAGGTAGGTTTTGCAGAAGCTGTAACCAGAAGAAAAATAAAATAAAATAATTAGAAATCAGGTATTGACATAGTTTATAGTTCAATATATATATATAAAAAATTAAAAAAAAGGCATCCCGAATTCAATTAAAGAAAAAGAAATTTAAAAGGATACATACCAGACTTGTTTGAAGATTGTCCAGGTACATAAGCACTAGCTGAAATAAAGGGGGAAACAAGGACACAATATTACACATGAATCACCACCATATCAAGATTAGATGGTCACAACTCAAAACAGAATACTTACACCCAGTATAGGGATCACGAAATGATGGATCAAGTGTGAAGTCTTTCTGTCCAGTATTTTGGAGAATGAAAGCTACAACCTGTTCCCGGTAGGAAAGAGGAAGATTCTCCTTCAGAAGCCACTTGTCAGCAGCATCATATGGATTATCTGAAGATAAAAAACTCAATGCATGACTCATATTCTTGAAATAATATTGTTGACTCGCACCAACTACAACTAAGGGCTAGAACTATTGAGAAAGATAAGTGTTCTTTATTCATGAAGTTCTTAATTTACAATCAATAAAATCATAAACTTACAAGATTCCAAGATCACAAACTAATCATCATTGATTACTATAGAAATTAGATTCCTTGTGAGCAAAAATTATATATTCAAATCAAAAAAATTTACAACAGCCATTAAAAAATTTTGTTTTTAGATTTTCCTATATCTCATCTTCTCAACAGATTAGAAGATGGCGTGGTTAGGAAAACAAAGGATGAAAGATGTCCACAAACAGAGTGATTTAAATAAAATAAAATAAAATACCACTAAATGAGTGGAAAATAACTGAATAACAAGAAAGAATCATATCGAAGGCAGGGCTACAAGAGGACAGATACAATACCTGATCGATTGTAAGGCAGCTTACGAATTGGTTCACCATCTCCAATGTCGACATCAAATACTGAAGAACAAGAATATATATGTACGGATTTTCAAAATATATATGTAGAAAAAGAAAAATCAGACTACAAGTTGACACATAGAGTAAGATTCTGACCATGGTCATATTCATTTCCATCAAGAACAGGACGCTTCATGCCACCATCTGGCCCATCAACAACTTCGCCAATCTGAATTGAAAGAAGTCAAACATGAAGGTTCCCAACTTTTGAAAGCAGTATAGACTAACATCACCAGCATGGAAACATCTAGTTAGCTCTTGTTTCATTTCTTTATTTAGGAAGCACATCCTCATGACTTAAGGTACTGTAAGCCCAAAGTTTTTAGCATATAAGTCATTTGATTTTTCTCACAACAAAAACTGTTTCATGAAAAATTTAACTTTTCTCAAAAACACAGTGGTCTATTTCTCGTTACAGACTACAACAAGACCTATGCAAAAAGAGGTTCAAAACTACTCGTGCCCTTTATGAGTGTGTTTGTGTGTATGCTGCAAACAATTATGCAGCCGTTACCTACTTCAACTGCTCAAGATATTTGCGTTGGTTTCAAAGCATCAAAATTCAAGGCCATTGAGTCCTCAATAGCTTATTGGAAAAGTAGCCAAACTACAAACACACCCAAAAACCAGTGGCCAAACTAAATGCGACTGATACAACGGCTTATACTAATACAACTACTATAAGTCATACATCCTCAGATGGAAAACACAAGTATTAGTCTGAAAATGTAAATTACCTTATCCCACTTCTGTTCTCTTATATTCCATGCATACGCCACACCATTGTCCCCTTCTCTGACAACTTTTGTCTGGCCACCACTGGTTCCTGATGACAATACGACCAGACAACATTACTTGATGTGTGGTTTTACTAGTCAAAAGAATACAACATTTACATATTGTTGGCAACTTAGCAGAGGCTCTCACTTGGCAGCTGCCATGGAAACCACATACTAGAGTAGAAAATGTTATACTTTACTAACATAATACTAAGCCAAAAAGACTTGTCTTCCTAAAATTGAAATAATTGTACAGAAATTGAAAATACAAATCTGTAAAATTTAAAACAATAAAAATGTGTGATAAACCAAAATGGCGAGCAGAAGCCAAAAAGTCACTAGAGAAGAGTAAAACTGAAATTGCACCTGGAATCTGTAAGGCCTCTAGCCCAGGTAATTCTTCCAATTTCAACCCTCCAACCCTCTTCCTAAAAGAAACAAGTCATTACATAAATACAAGTAATAAAGGTGAAGAAGATGAAACAGTCAACAGCCAAGAAATAATGTATGAAATCAGAAAAAACCAATAAAATTCAAGTATATATTTTTGGTCCGATTCAAGTATGTATTTGTATATACAGATAAGTGAAGAACTTTGGAATCCAAACAAAGAAATGGGCACTTCCATAAAGGAAAGGGGAAAAACATTAATTGAATACTAGAGAGAGAGGAAAGAGATCACTAGAAGACAACATATGACTATTAGGTAACCCTTAAAGAAGGAACTTTTAATATTATACGAGATTATAGTCAGAATAATCATGGAGCATTGAGAAGAAAATTGGGTCAAGCACATGTTATTAGGCATAGCAGATTCATAGCTGTTACGTCACATACACAAAACAAGAAGATGGAAATACCTGCTAATTTTGTGCTGAGCAATCTGGGAGAAATATAACTCCACTTCTAGGGCATCAGCAATTTTATCCTGATTTACTGTCCAGATACGTGCAACTCCATCAGAACATGCTGTCGCAATATCCCCATTTTCTAAGAATTTTGCATCCCAAACACAGCCAGGATGCTCTATGCTCTGCACGCAAACTCCATCTGAAAAGGACATTATTTCCCGCTTAATTTAAAGTGCTAATTAACATTTCTGGTGCTTTCTACAAAGAAATTTTCAGTGGCAAACATAAAAGAATGAATCTCGATGTGCAAGAATCCCTGGAGTAAGTGTGTGAATCTTTCTTTTTACTCCCCACAAAGCAGGAATTGCTTAAATCATTACCAGGTTTAAAAAATTAATCACATTCACATCTCTCATGTATTTTTTCCAAGAAACAAGAAGCATTAGGCAGTCACCTTTCCATATCTTAGCAAAACAATCTTCGCTGCTACTGACTATTAATCCAGACACATGTGAATCAACTGAATATACAATTGAAGTATGACCAACCATCTCCATTAAAACTTCACCGCTTAGAGCCCATAACCTAATGGAACTGAAGATGCCAACAAAAAGTAAAGTTATGGAGAGCTTACCCTAGTAGAAACGATAGAGCATTTATTATTTAGTAAGTTTACAAACAAGACATTTGATAGCAACACATGTAAACTTTAAAACATAAATCCCAAATAATATTTTAACCACAAGAGAGAGCAGCAAAGACTCAAGGAAATCAAACAATGTGGTTGAACTTTTCCTAATAAGTGACACATGTAAAGAAATATAAGCCAAATTCTTCAACTTTTTCCAAACATTTTAATTATTGTCAAAATTTTCCAAAAAATATAAGGTATATACATACCCTGTGTTTATTCATGTATGTATCTTTCCATATATGAACATATCTTCATACAACTATATGACCATGTTGAGACTCTAAGCAGTAGTTAGGATACATTGTACAAAAAGCAACCTTTTTAACAGGTCCAAATTCATACCAGAACCAAAATTCAATTGTTCATTTTCGGAATGCTTCAGTTCAGTAGACAAGCTCCTTGTTATAGTGTCTAACAATCAAGATTTGTCGATATGATTTCTGTATGTTATCCTCAATAAACAAAGCTATCAAATATTCTATTTGCAACCTTTTTTATATATATGTTTGCTTTTCTTTTGGATGTTTTAATTTTATTTTGACAACATACTAAACTAAACATTACTCATGCCCTACCAACACTAAGATATGCCTTCAGGATTATGTTCATTTAAACTATATCCTCAAAGCAGAACCAGCAATTCAATATAAAAAGATACAAATGCAACAAGCTCACCCATCATGTGAAGCAGAAAGAATTCCCAATTCAGACATCACTGCCAGACCTCTAACAGTATCTGCACAATGCATTAGTATGTATAGATCATAAGTAACTGCAAAACATTATGTGCAAGTCATTTTTTCTAAATAGAGCTATGCATTTGATTTATTAAAACATTCAAAATTTTAAAAATATAAATATAATATTTTAGATTTTAAATATATTTTTTACAAATTCATTTTATAAAAAAGAGAGAGAGATATCCTATGCAAGTCAGGAGTGCAAGTTATCTTCAAGTCAAATAGTCTTTGTAGCAACCTGTAATCCAAATGTTATCTTTCTAGCTCTAGTTTAGTATACTATAGCAATCAGAATTTGGGATTTAGCATAGTAAAGCAGTCTCTTTATCTTCTTATTAGGTAAGCCACAACGTCGAAAATGCCCAGACACTTTGACATTTATTCAGGACCTACAAGATGGCCTAATAAAAGTAACATACAAAAATAAAATTACCTGTATGCCCAACAAAAGTGTGAGTGCATGTACTTCCTCTCCAAAGTTTTAAAGTAGTATCACTTGAACCTAGATAGAGAAAACCGATTCAGCATCATTGTAAAGAAAAAGCTGGATCAAGCATTTGAATCTGATGTAGAATGTGATTAATTTGGCCAGCTCAAAATGAAAAGATGAAACAGGAATGGATAAGCCACCTTGCTACATGTGAGGGCACGAGAGTAAACCTCATGCCATTTTTGGTTTTCAGAAAAGCAGTCTCGCATAACAGATACTGAAGTAGACACGTAAGCAGGGCATACAAAACAAAACAGTTTTTGGGAAGCTTACCATGGCATAGTTGAGTCTTATATTTTTTGAATTATAGTGTCCATTCTAGAATTCACAAAACTAAAATTGTTCCCATTGACATTATGACCAACTTGAAGTCTCGAATGAACTACAGCGCCACTAGGGCACATGATTAGCTGCAGCCAACTTTCAAAGTTCTCACAGCCAAGAAGCCAGGAACTCCTGTCCAAACAACGAGAGCTTACAAAGGCAGGGAGCATTATGATCTATTTCTTATAAAAGCATGGAGCATTTTGATCCTAACAACATTGTATCACATAGCATACATATCAGCTACATAGAGAGTGCCTAAAATGTGCAATGTGCCACTTTACAATCCCCAAAGCTGTAGCCACCATGCATCACATGCCATGCAAAGGTTTAAACCTATCCAACTCAAGCCAATTGCTCATGAGAAGCAAGCATAACAACTGTGTTCAGCTAATCCCTGGCTGGCTTAGCAAACTCCCTCAACCACAATATTACCCATCCTACCACTGCTGCAGTCTTAAATCACAAGTCCAACAGCGTTCTTCAATGGCCGGATATCAATTGCTCACTGGCTCAGCTAGGCCTAAGAGTTGACAGTTGACTAGTGTGCTTCTACAGTTCTACTAACTTTTAACAAAAATACATGCATACAAAATGAATCAAATAATTACGATTACAAGCCAGAAAAGGGGTTGTTAAAAAGGAGGTCCATAAATTCAGTGAAACCAACACCTCAATACTTTTTGGGGGAAAAAGAAAAGAAAGATCACAAAAAGTGAATAACCATACCCGTGACAAGCTCGCCCGAAGGAAGCTTTACAACTGCTTGGATCGGTGCCTTATGAGCCTCCCATGATTCTAACGACTGGCCTTTCCTCCACCGTCTTAAAGTACTGTAGAAAAGACACAAAAAGAAAATTAATACCTAGTGTCACCATAGCTTAATATATTAGGAGTAAAACCAGCACAGTATGCCTGGGAGATGGTCCAGGACAAAAATTGTATATAAATGTATAATTATAACTAAAGACAAATGTAAAACTAATCTATTTTAGCAAAATAGGCAACATAGATTAGATAGACATATTTACTAATTTCAGATGGAGACTCCAAACCAAACTTGCTTATTCGCAAAATCAAGATAGCACAAAGATCAATTCTTGAACACAGCATGTTTCCACAAACCTCAACGAAGTTTACAACATGTAAAAGTTAATCCAGCCCATCCTACAGCAAACTTGGAATAACATAAAAGGTGAAAACTCACCAGTCCATAGAAGATGAGACAATGTCTCCATTATCCAAAGCGAGGCAGGTGACCTGCGACTGATGGCCCCTGAGAGTTTGCACCTTCTCCCCAGTCTTCAAGTCCCACACCAATACCATCGTGTCCAAGCCGCCGGACACAATTCCGCCATCTGGGTATTCCTCATTGGGTGAAATCCACACCAATGGGCCCACAAAACTGGTGTGCCCCAGCAGAATCTTCGACTCCGAGTACCGCCTTTCATCGGAAGGGTCCAAGGACCACAGCCTCACAGTTCGATCACGTGACGAGGTGGCTATACCCGCATTTCCGCAAACACAAATTCCACGAACCTAAATTCATTGTTCATCATTTTTTTTCAGTAAACAAATTCATTGCTAAACACTAATTAGTAAATTTCAAATCTTCGTGGGTCTAAAACAATACAGAATTGATCATTCATGCGCAGGATTGTAGATTCAAACAAATTTTGCACAAAAAATGAAAAAGGATTTTGTGGGTGAGAGATCTTACGTCGTCCTCGTGGCCTCGGAGTTGGCAGCGCAATTGATACTCTTTGAAATCGATGTCCATCGGGGAGAGAGAGAGAGAGAGAGAGAGAGAGAGAGGGGTTTAGGTAGTGATCAGAAAGGGGTTTTACTTGAAGTGAAGTTTAGAAGTGGAAGAGCAAAATCACATAACCTTTCGGTTGCAAGAGCATCAGAAAATAGCTTGTTCTCCAAGTTCTTGTAGAGCTAAAATTGTCCGACCTGTAGTTTTCCTCTGTCTTCTTCTTTTTTAATTTGAATTCCGACCTGTCGTTTTACTTATCTTATATGAGTTTACGTTTTACTTTTCTTTATTAACCAATCCAATATGGAATTGAAGTTCAATCTCTTTCAAGTCTCAACATTGAACAAAAATAATTTGCAGTAGTTCGACCCAAAAAAAACAAAAAAAGGATTGAAACTGTGTTGGCAGACATTGAATTCAAGTGATTAAGTGTCTTATTTAGCTGCAGTCGCTTGATGATTTGGATGTCTTGTTGATGTCTTAGTTATTCATTGAAAGTTATCGATTGAAGTTGTTATTTGATTAACAAAAGAAGTTCTCAATTCATCCTTACTGTTAGCAGTTAAACCGTTCATTATATTTATATAAAGTTTCCGAAATTTAACTTTACATTTTTTGGTATTAAGCCTTGCAACTCCGTCCTACTATGCACATATAAAATGTCACAGATAAAATGTTAAAATTCAATCCTTCTTTGTCGATTCAGTTAAAATGACAGAAAAATATACAGTTTGGCGGCACAAAGACACAATAAATCTATGTATTCTCTCATGCAAAATTAAATGGAGATGTACATATATAAAAATAATTTCGGAAAAACTCATATTCCTAATTATACACATATGCTGTAATCAACAAGATTAGGAATTTGCTTTGAAGTGCTTGTACGCCCTTTTCCACGAGGCATCTTCTTCGAAGTTGAGTAATCCTCCTCAACGACGCCGTTCAACTGGTAATAATGTGGAGCTATTTCAACCAACCATTCCGGCTTTATCTCTGTGACCTGTCTCATATATTCCTTGGTAGTAAGTACCAGTTCATGGTACAAAACACATCTAGGAAGCACGTGATGTTCCAATGCCATAGTCCCTGAGCTGGGGTGTATATGGGCAGTGTGCGGATGTTTGATTGTTCTCATAGTCCCTGAGCTGGGGTGTATATGGGCAGTGTGCGGATGTTTGATTGTTCTATAACACCCGTTCTTCTGCAGCCTAGCACAATGAGGGAAGAATCCTGATGTAACGGCCTTCTTTATAGCCTCTAAATCATTTGAGCTACTGAGCTTGATCTCAACCCTCTCCAAGAGGCGCTCGAGTTGATCACGGATGTCTCTTGCTCTTTTCATGCTCCTAACTTGTATGTAGTTTTCGTAACACCATTGCGTCGAGTAATTTGCCTCTTTCCATGCATTGTAAACCTTAAGCAATGCAATGTGATCTCCCACATTCCCACTGTGAAACCTCAACCTTGCAGTGTCAGCATGTACTTGTTTGTCTTTTGGGCGATAGAAGATTGAACTGCCGGTGGAAAGCATGGCAGCAATGGAGATTACCTCATCTGAGCACTTGTACTTGTCCGAGGCAACGATCATTTTAGATAGCATTGGATCAACAGGGAACTCTGCCATCCGTCTGCCAACTTTAGTTAGCTCCCCCACTTTGTTTAATGCACCGAGTGCAAACAACAATTCCAGGGCTTTTAGTAATGCTTCACAAGGTGGAGGGTCCATGAACTCGAAATTCACCAAGTCATCAATGCCGAGGCTCAAATTCACCAAGTCATGAATGCCGAGGCTCTTGAGCGTGAGAACCACATTGGCGAGGTTAGTCCGCTGCACTTCCGGAACTGTGGTATCATCTAAATCACTGTCATAGTTGTAACTTGTATATAACCGGAAGCACTTCCCGTGGCCTGTTCGACCCGCCCGACCTGCCCTTTGCATGGAGGATGCCTTTGAGATCGGGGTGACTTGCAGTGACTCCATCCCACTCCTCGGATTATAAGATTTCATCTTGCTGAAGCCGGGGTCAATGACATATTTGATCCCATCAATAGTTAGAGAGGTCTCTGCAATATTTGTAGCAAGGACAACTTTTCTGGCCCCTTCCGGTGTGGGCTCAAAGATTTTAGCCTGCAGCTCCGTGGGCAGGTTTGCATATATGGGACAGACTATAAGCTCACTAATTTTTGTCCCTAACCCCCTTGTCCTATGTTTGAATATCTCCTCCGCGGTTTCAATTTCTTCCTGACCAGTGAGAAAAACCAATATGTCCCCAGGCGGTTGTGTCACGTGTATCTGAAGTGCAGCCACAATTGCTGCATCTAGGTAATCAGCCTGCGGTGCTTCCATGTAGTGTATATCAACCGGATACCGTCTCCCAGGGATTCTTAAAATCTTGGCGGAATCAAAGAAATCACTGAACTTCTCAGCATCAAGAGTAGCACTTGAAATGATCAGTTTAAGATCAGGTCTATATCGTGCAATGTCCTTGAGCAATCCTAACAAAACATCCGTTGACAGTGTTCTCTCGTGAGCCTCGTCCACCATCACCACACTGTAGCTTGCCAAATCTGGCTCACAAAGGAATTCTCGCAGCAGCATTCCATCTGTCATGTATTTCAAAACAGTCTTCTCCGAGGTGCAGTCCTCGAAACGGATGGAATAACCAACCTCATGCCCAAGCTTGACACCCATCTCTTGAGAAACCCTGGCAGCAACACTCATTGCAGCAATTCGCCGTGGTTGTGTGCACCCGATCTTCTTTCCTCCCCTAGTGTACCCGGCCTCGTGTAGATATTGAGGTATCTGTGTAGTTTTTCCAGATCCAGTTTCGCCAACAATAATAAGAATCTGATTTTTTTCAACATCTTGGAGCAACCTCTCACGAAATGAGTAGATAGGTAATGTTTTCCTCTCCTCCCGCAGCTTATCCAACTCATGGGTTGGTTGCACTTTCCCGACATCACCATTACCGTTAGCAATCATCTGATCACCCTCCAGTAGTACCGACGCCTTGACAAATTCAATCTGGTCTTCAAATACAAAATCATACTCGTCATCACATTTCCGCCTTTTGTTTTTCGAACCAAACTTCAATGTTGCCTTCCCAATTTGCTGATCCTCCCAAGCTTTCTGTTCAGCAAAAGGGTTTGATTTTTTATCCCTGGCATTCAGATCATCATCCCAGCAACGTTGTAAACCCACCGAGAATCGCTTCTCCTGATTAACACCGCCCTCATGATCGTCATGGGGTTCCGGAATCCTGTAGTACTGATCATGATCATGATGAGTAGCAGCCTCATGCTTCGTCGCAAGCTCATATATTTTCTTCTCGTAACTTAATCGATTGTATTCCGCTTCAGTACGCTTAACGTCTTTATACAAGTACTCCTCATCTTCTATAGATTCTCCAAGCTCCTTCAATTTATTTGCCTCCCTTTTCTTTAAATATTCTTGTCTTGAAACTTTTCTTAAAGTTTCAACGTCGCCAACAATATTGCTTCTCCGAGTAGCAAAAGCCTGCTTTTGCTCTGATAGCTTTCGCGTTGCTGCTGCGTCCCGCTCCCTTATATTACGGTCCAATTGCTCCCTTTCTCTTTGATCACGCAATCTCTCTTGTTCAGACTCTGAACCATCATCATTTTCTTCATCATGTGGGGAAGTTGGTTGTCGTTTAACCCCTCTCTCTTTCTCTTTTCTGTTTTGTGCAGTCTCATCTTCATCATCTTCTCGACTCAACACCTTCTTCCTGAACTGTTTCGCCATCTCCAATCCGATCGAAGTTAACCACCGATGGGATTAGTGTTTAGGTTTCTGGAAATCTGTTCTGGCAGAACTAGCTAGTGAAGTTTTTATTGGAATATGCACCCAAAAAACCACACGTTTAAGGATGGCCAGCCAAAACTGTATGCTTCACACATTTTCTTGTAGAGGACTTTATAATATTTATATAGGCAACTGACCGACGTAGAGGATTTCCTAAACCAAGTAGGATTAACTAACCGAAACCCTTTTCGTCATGGACTAGGATTTCCTAAACCAAGTAGGATTTCAAACAGGCTTTATTAACGGAAGCCCCTTTCGACATGGGCTAGGATTTCCTAAACCAATTAGGATTTCAAAACCAGACCAAAAAAAAAAATTAGGATTTCAAAAAGGCGTTCCAGGGTTCATTCTTTTTATTAGCTTTAAATATTGTTAAGTCTATAGTTTGTGACCTAAACTCTTGTGGCACGTTTTTACCAATTGCAACTACCGTAGGTTGCAGAGAAGTTACTACTTTTGGTCACACGATAAATGTTTTCAATAAATTACGTATTGGGATGAAAATTTTCCAGTATATCTCCAACGGTACCAAAAAATTTATAGAAAATAAACGAAAATCCCAATATCCTTATAATCAAATCTGGAAGAAACTTAAAGAATACCATAACGTTCGGTAAATTTTTGGTCGGTTTATATACATATTTTGTCATGTAATTCTAGAGCGCATGTGGGAGGTTCACTTGTTTATCGCCAATAATTACATCCTCCTGACCATTGCTGCAAAAAAAATAAAAATAAAAAATTCAAGGGGTGAGAAAGCTAACCATCAAAACTGCTACAAAATCAATGGAATAGATAGATAAATACCTAAGATAGCTCAGAGCTGACATTCGGTAGAGACAGGTGAACACCAGTATATGCAACCCAATAGTGTAGAAAAATGCAAAAGTCCGAGCATACCTGCACGATAATTCTCCTCAGTAAATTAATCTAGAAATATGTCTGTATTTAGAGACGAAAAACACTTTGAACAGTTATTTTATTAGCACACAAAAATGGTTTGAACACACCCCCTTTCCAATTAAAAAATCATTACGAGGCACTTTCCGAGTAATTGAGAATAAGATTATGTGATCTTACTTTTTGACCCCAAAAAAAAATATATATATTATGTGATCTTACTTGTTGCCAAGAAGAAAACGTCCGCTGCTAAGTGTAATTCTATCCCTGAAACCCAACTCCTTGTACCTTTGATCCCTTTCCTGTTACGAGTCAATTAAGTTTAATATACGATATCTAACAAATAAAGGAAAGTAAAAAAGAATAAATCCCAAGATGAAAGCATCTTTGATAACAAACTTATAATTTCACCAGAAAGTAAAAATTAGCAACCTTTTTCGAGAAGGCTGCAAAAGGATTTATGTCATCCTCATATATCTTCTTGTATTTGGATTCAACATCTGAGGAGAAACCACCTTCAAGATCCTCTGCAGGCTGAAATTACCACAAAAAGGAACAGAATATATTAAGGAACTAAAAGCACTCTGACCAAAAAAGTGAAAAAGGTACTAAAAGCACATAATAGGATGAAAATAGCAACATATGTAGAGTACCTTTTTTGATCCTCTAGAAACTACTTTTTCAAGACTGTAATCCTGAACATAACGAATCTTTCCATAGAGTTTAACATTATCAGCTTTTGTCTTTTCCAGTTCTGCTGTTAACGCTCCTATCCTTTCCTTCAACTGCCTTATTTCCTAATACAACAAAATCAGTCAGCAAAGTCAAATGATTGGACCAGTAAAATCAGCCTGCGGTGCTTCCATGTAGTGTATATCAACCGGATACCGTCTCCCAGGGATTCTTAAAATCTTGGCGGAATCAAAGAAATCACTGAACTTGTCAGCATCAAGAGTAGCACTTGAAATGATCAGTTTAAGATCAGGTCTATATCGTGCAATGTCCTTGAGCAATCCTAACAAAACATCCGTTGACAGTGTTCTCTCGTGAGCCTCGTCCACCATCACCACACTGTAGCTTGCCAAATCTGGCTCACCAAGGAATTCTCGCAGCAGCATTCCATCTGTCATGTATTTCAAAACAGTCTTCTCCGAGGTGCAGTCCTCGAAACGGATGGAATAACCAACCTCATGCCCAAGCTTGACACCCATCTCTTGAGAAACCCTGGCAGCAACACTCATTGCAGCAATTCGCCGTGGTTGTGTGCACCCGATCTTCTTTCCTCCCCTAGTGTACCCGGCCTCGTGTAGATATTGAGGTATCTGTGTAGTTTTTCCAGATCCAGTTTCGCCAACAATAATAAGAATCTGATTTTTTTCAACATCTTGGAGCAACCTCTCACGAAATGAGTAGATAGGTAATGTTTTCCTCTCCTCCCGCAGCTTATCCAACTCATGGGTTGGTTGCACTTTCCCGACATCACCATTACCGTTAGCAATCATCTGATCACCCTCCAGTAGTACCGACGCCTTGACAAATTCAATCTGGTCTTCAAATACAAAATCATACTCGTCATCACATTTCCGCCTTTTGTTTTTCGAACCAAACTTCAATGTTGCCTTCCCAATTTGCTGATCCTCCCAAGCTTTCTGTTCAGCAAAAGGGTTTGATTTTTTATCCCTGGCATTCAGATCATCATCCCAGCAACGTTGTAAAGCCACCGAGAATCGCTTCTCCTGATTAACACCGCCCTCATGATCGTCATGGGGTTCCGGAATCCTGTAGTACTGATCATGATCATGATGAGTAGCAGCCTCATGCTTCGTCGCAAGCTCATATATTTTCTTCTCGTAACTTAATCGATTGTATTCCGCTTCAGTACGCTTAACGTCTTTATACAAGTACTCCTCATCTTCTATAGATTCTCCAAGCTCCTTCAATTTATTTGCCTCCCTTTTCTTTAAATATTCTTGTCTTGAAACTTTTCTTAAAGTTTCAACGTCGCCAACAATATTGCTTCTCCGAGTAGCAAAAGCCTGCTTTTGCTCTGATAGCTTTCGCGTTGCTGCTGCGTCCCGCTCCCTTATATTACGGTCCAATTGCTCCCTTTCTCTTTGATCACGCAATCTCTCTTGTTCAGACTCTGAACCATCATCATTTTCTTCATCATGTGGGGAAGTTGGTTGTCGTTTAACCCCTCTCTCTTTCTCTTTTCTGTTTTGTGCAGTCTCATCTTCATCATCTTCTCGACTCAACACCTTCTTCCTGAACTGTTTCGCCATCTACAATCCGATCGAAGTTAACCACCGATGGGATTAGTGTTTAGGTTTCTGGAAATCTGTTCTGGCAGAACTAGCTAGTGAAGTTTTTATTGGAATATGCACCCAAAAAACCACACGTTTAAGGATGGCCAGCCAAAACTGTATGCTTCACACATTTTCTTGTAGAGGACTTTATAATATTTATATAGGCAACTGACCGACGTAGAGGATTTCCTAAACCAAGTAGGATTAACTAACCGAAACCCTTTTCGTCATGGACTAGGATTTCCTAAACCAAGTAGGATTTCAAACAGGCTTTATTAACGGAAGCCCTTTTCGACATGGGCTAGGATTTCCTAAACCAATTAGGATTTCAAAACCAGACCAAAAAAAAAAATTAGGATTTCAAAAAGGCGTTCCAGGGTTCATTCTTTTTATTAGCTTTAAATATTGTTAAGTCTATAGTTTGTGACCTAAACTCTTGTGGCACGTTTTTACCAATTGCAACTACCGTAGGTTGCAGAGAAGTTACTACTTTTGGTCACACGATAAATGTTTTCAATAAATTACGTATTGGGATGAAAATTTTCCAGTATATCTCCAACGGTACCAAAAAATTTATAGAAAATAAACGAAAATCCCAATATCCTTATAATCAAATCTGGAAGAAACTTAAAGAATACCATAACGTTCGGTAAATTTTTGGTCGGTTTATATACATATTTTGTCATGTAATTCTAGAGCGCATGTGGGAGGTTCACTTGTTTATCGCCAATAATTACATCCTCCTGACCATTGCTGCAAAAAAAATAAAAATAAAAAATTCAAGGGGTGAGAAAGCTAACCATCAAAACTGCTACAAAATCAATGGAATAGATAGATAAATACCTAAGATAGCTCAGAGCTGACATTCGGTAGAGACAGGTGAACACCAGTATATGCAACCCAATAGTGTAGAAAAATGCAAAAGTCCGAGCATACCTGCACGATAATTCTCCTCAGTAAATTAATCTAGAAATATGTCTGTATTTAGAGACGAAAAACACTTTGAACAGTTATTTTATTAGCACACAAAAATGGTTTGAACACACCCCCTTTCCAATTAAAAAATCATTACGAGGCACTTTCCGAGTAATTGAGAATAAGATTATGTGATCTTACTTTTTGACCCCAAAAAAATATATATATATTATGTGATCTTACTTGTTGCCAAGAAGAAAACGTCCGCTGCTAAGTGTAATTCTATCCCTGAAACCCAACTCCTTGTACCTTTGATCCCTTTCCTGTTACGAGTCAATTAAGTTTAATATACGATATCTAACAAATAAAGGAAAGTAAAAAAGAATAAATCCCAAGATGAAAGCATCTTTGATAACAAACTTATAATTTCACCAGAAAGTAAAAATTAGCAACCTTTTTCGAGAAGGCTGCAAAAGGATTTATGTCATCCTCATATATCTTCTTGTATTTGGATTCAACATCTGAGGAGAAACCACCTTCAAGATCCTCTGCAGGCTGAAATTACCACAAAAAGGAACAGAATATATTAAGGAACTAAAAGCACTCTGACCAAAAAAGTGAAAAAGGTACTAAAAGCACATAATAGGATGAAAATAGCAACATATGTAGAGTACCTTTTTTGATCCTCTAGAAACTACTTTTTCAAGACTGTAATCCTGAACATAACGAATCTTTCCATAGAGTTTAACATTATCAGCTTTTGTCTTTTCCAGTTCTGCTGTTAACGCTCCTATCCTTTCCTTCAACTGCCTTATTTCCTAATACAACAAAATCAGTCAGCAAAGTCAAATGATTGGACCAGTAATCTAGCCATATGATATGGCAGATTAAAAAACTAAAGCAATTATGGATGTTTGAAAATAAACAACGTACTTCTTCTGTCTCTCTCAAGCGTGTCCTGAATCGATCTCGCTGGTTACAGATAACCTTAAGCATTGAGCTTTGGTCTTGGTCCGAGGAAATGTGCTTTTGATCTGCATTCTGATTCAGAAAGGCTATTAGATTTAGAACAAGATAAACTAATGTGAAACCAAATGATTAGCTAACCAAAGAGAGTAATATGGAATTTATATTACATGTCAAGATCTGTCATTTAAGTATAAATTAGCAATTAGCTAAATTAGCAATTAGCACAGAAAGTTCACGAGTATATTAATAAAAAAATATGTTACATATTTTGACGATTAAATTGTCAAAAGGCTCAAAACCAAATAGGCCGGGTGCCAGTGATATAATCATTGTGAACAAATTTGGCAATCATCACCAATGTTGTTAAGTGAATATACTAAAGCACTAGCATGCAGTCTAAAACCTTCCAAAACCTACCGGTCCAGTTGCTGAAGTTATTCACAGGCATCAGCATGCGATGTACATACTCTCAAATTTGCAAAAACCGAAACAACAAAACTTAATGTATTTTGCTAAGAATGCATGATATGCTTCAATGAGGACTACCCAATAACAATACGATTAACTAGGTGATTTCAAACTTTCTTACACCTTAACGTCATGATATCTCCCAAGAATAAAAATCTTTGATTGAGGACTAATACTAACAAAGCAGCCAGGAAGAAAAGAGATTGCATTATTGCAGCAAAGAAGTATATTTTCGAAATTATAGACCTTATGACTGATGGACTTTTATGTGGAGAAAAATATTTGTCAAATATTCAGAAATTTGTTGTGCCAAAAATTAGAGAAACGGAGATATGTAGAGGGGAGGCAGGGAGAGAGATGAGGGGTACCTCAGACACCTCAGTACTCCTAGCCTCTGAAAGATCCCAGTCATCAAATAGGATTCCCTTCTTATCCTTGGAACTATAGCCCTGCATTAGAAAGGGAAAAGTAAAATTTAGAAAAATCGTGGGGGCAACTAGCGTACATAGTTATACGTCATATGATGGTGGCACATATGTGCATGAGAGTTTGAATGTGTCTACGTCAATATTTATAAAATCTAAAGTAACTCCATTTGTCAACATTGTAACTGAAAAAAAAAAAGTTGAATATATCCATATACTTTGATCCCCACCTTCAGTATGTCATCCTCCAACTTTTGGATTAACTTTTGTTGTTCATTAACCTTTACTGTAAGTTCTGCTGTCTTGCCATCAGCTTTTTCCAGCAACAATGCTTTCTCAGAAAGTTTGACCTGAAAGCAGCACAATAAAAAATACATCAGACAAATGACAGATAATCTATCCTTTCCTTCAACTGCCTTATTTCCTAATACAACAAAATCAGTCAGCAAAGTCAAATGATTGGACCAGTAATCTAGCCATATGATATGGCAGATTAAAAAACTAAAGCAATTATGGATGTTTGAAAATAAACAACGTACTTCTTCTGTCTCTCTCAAGCGTGTCCTGAATCGATCTCGCTGGTTACAGATAACCTTAAGCATTGAGCTTTGGTCTTGGTCCGAGGAAATGTGCTTTTGATCTGCATTCTGATTCAGAAAGGCTATTAGATTTAGAACAAGATAAACTAATGTGAAACCAAATGATTAGCTAACCAAAGAGAGTAATATGGAATTTATAGTACATGTCAAGATCTGTCATTTAAGTATAAATTAGCAATTAGCACAGAAAGTTCACGAGTATATTAATAAAAAAATATGTTACGTATTTTGACGATTAAATTGTCAGAAGGCTCGAAACCAAATAGGCCGGGCGCCAGTGATATAATCATTGTGAACAAATTTGGCAATCATCACCAATGTTGTTAAGTGAATATACTAAAGCACTAGCATGCAGTCTAAAACCTTCCAAAACCTACCGGTCCGGTTGCTGAAGTTATTCACAGGCATCAGCATGCGATGTACATACTCTCAAATTTGCAAAAACCGAAACAACAAAACTTAATGTATTTTGCTAAGAATGCATGATATGCTTCAATGAGGACTACCCAATAACAATACGATTAACTAGGTGATTTCAAACTTTCTTACACCTTAACGTTATGATATCTCCCAAGAATAAAAATCTTTGATTGAGGACTAATACTAACAAAGCAGCCAGGAAGGAAAGAGATTGCATTATTGCAGCAAAGAAGTATATTTTCGAAATTATAGACCCTATGACTGATGGACTTTTATGTGGAGAAAAATATTTGTCAAATATTCAGAAATTTGTTGTGCCAAAAATTAGAGAAACGGAGATATGTAGAGGGGAGGCAGGGAGAGAGATGAGGGGTACCTCAGACACCTCAGTACTCCTAGCCTCTGAAAGATCCCAGTCATCAAATAGGATTCCCTTCTTATCCTTGGAACTATAGCCCTGCATTAGAAAGGGAAAAGTAAAATTTAGAAAAATCGTGGGGGCAACTAGCGTACATAGTTATGCATCATATGATGGTGGCACATATGTGCATGAGAGTTTGAATGTGTCTACGTCAATATTTATAAAATCTAAAGTAACTCCATTTGTCAAAATTGTAACTGAAAAAAAAAAGTTGAATATATCCATATACTTTATATAGTTCATATCATGGAAGACAAAGTAACACACTCATTCAGGCCCACAATGAGCCTTTGATCCCCACCTTCAGTATGTCATCCTCCAACTTTTGGATTAACTTTTGTTGTTCATTAACCTTTACTGTAAGTTCTGCTGTCTTGCCATCAGCTTTTTCCAGCAACAATGCTTTCTCCGAAAGTTTGACCTGAAAGCAGCACAATAAAAAATACATCAGACAAATGACAGATTAGTAATAGAATAGGTATCAATCTCTGACAAGAGCTAGACAGTAATCCAATCAAATGCGTCTGCACATGCATGCATGTCTTCATACTTTCAACTGTGTGAGTTCATGCTCCATTTTCCGGTTTTTATCAAGAAGAAGAGACTCCATTTTGCTCATCTCTTCCCCGCTTGTGGCTACTTCCCAATCTTCAGCCTCAATTGAATTATAACCCACTGCCTACAAATATAATAATGTGAAGTTAAAGAGGGATTAACAGAACACTGTTGGGGTACCAGGAAAATGAGAACAATGCTTCAAAATAACAAGGAGTTCTATGGAAGAAAAGAAGATAAGTAAGAACAAATAAACAATACAAACCCGGAGATAAATAAAAGAGAATAAAATTAAAATGGACAAGAATCAAGCAGAAAAGAAAAAGAATAAATATAAAATAGAACCACTGATGTAAGCATTTTAAATAATCATTGATAGAGTACTTGAATTTTTTTCAAGTAAAATACATATCTTATACATCATAGATGGACTATAGTATTAGTGTACTCAATAATGCCAATTACCATTTCAATTTACCAACATGACCCCAATCATTCCGGCCTATTTTCACAGGAGTCCCATACATGGATTCCCATTGTAGACTGATAGACAACATACTCGAAACAGTGACACTGAAGGTACACCGTAGTGAATTTATTCCAGTCATCGTGCAAAGTGAAAGCAATTTGACAGTTAGAAATAGTAATTAGTTTCCTCGCAAGCAATTATGTTTTTCGAATTTCTCCAAACAGAAAAGAAAACAAGTCCAAGAAAAAAAACTAAACAATAAAAGAACTCAAAAATAAAAAATAAAAAATTTTCAATAACACTCATGAAACTGAAGCTAAATTGATAACAGGCAACTTCTGAGCTAAAGAATGTAGAGAAAGATGGCATTACCTGCAAAATTTTCACCTTTTTACGCAAATCATCAACCAGTTTTGTTGTTGGCCTTGCCTGAAGCTCTTTCTTCATCTCCTCGAGAGCAGCTTCCTTAATTAAAAGGCAGAAAATAAAATGATTTAGAGGAAAAGAGAAGAAATTAAATAAAACTGTGGTACAGAAAAGGAGCTGGGAGCTCAATTATATAACAAAGGGCATAGAGCTACAAAGCAGGACTACCTATGTAGAACTGAAGCAATAAAATTAGTATACCTTTTCAATGAGCAATGCGTTCAACTTCTTGATCTCATTCAGGTGCTCCTCTCTTTCGTTTGATAATGTTGTTTCAATGTTGTGCAGTTCCATGTTGATTTCGGCGATGATCTTCTCTTTGGCAATTAAAGAATTCTCAAGGATGCTATTTGAATCTGAAGTATCACTGTAGCACAGCAATAAACTTAAGATATAAAAAGATAACCCAACAATAGAACCAATCTATACAAGTGGAACAGAACACTATAGATGCATCAAATATCCATAATCCCACTTAGAGAGCAGGGTAAAAACCCAAAATCTGACACTATGGCAATAGGATGCCCAAAAGTCACGAAACATGTTTCTAGAATATAAGTCCACCCTAACTGGTACCAAGGGCTGTTCTAATAAAGCTATCCAAGACGACACCCTCTCATGAAACTTTAACATCTGACAAGCTCAAGGATGAAGGAGGAGCAGCCAATTATAGAACGGGTGCAGATCCTGAAATTTGATGAATGACAAGAAAGGGGGAAAAAACAATAAAAACTGAAGATCACAAACATTCATCTAAACTTTTCCTATAGAAAGGGCTGATAAGTTTCTCTTCTAAAATTTTCAAGTACATACTGTCCACTGAACTAGTGGATTGCAATTTGCAACTAACGTATTTGTGGTAAAGGATTTGATGCATACGAAAAATGAACGAGAGAAGATAGCAGAGACTCATTCAATCAGTTACTTGCATCACTAGAATATTGGAAGAAGTTCTTTTCTATTTGTATTTTTTTCTTTTAATAAGTTCTTCATTCAACGAATACTATGCTTAGTTTCTTAGAGCAGCAAAATATTTGACATTGAATAGAATTCATAGAATCTTTGCAATAAAATTTACTTAACAAACATTATCCATTTTAAAGAATAAAAATTCCAAATTTCTAAGGAAGGGCCTTTGTATTTTCGTTGTTCTTGGAATAAAATAACTATCATCTGAAAGAAACAAAAATAAATTAAAACCATAATCTCGGGGGGCATGGAAGTACAAGTAAGACTCTGAAGTACCTCACCTGTTCTTATTTTCAGTGTCTTCATTTGCTGTGTCTAATTTGGAGCGCAGAAGTCCCTGCAAAATGTTCAATGAAAAATGGGGCTTCAACAATGAAGAACCATTTACTGCAAGAAGCAAAATCGAGAAATTGAATAAACAATGATTGCGGTAGCCTGGACCTTAACAAACAATGAAAATTTACAATGTATGATCCATTTGCACAAAAGAGTGTGAAACTACAATGCAACAGCTACAAATAAAGAATGTACAATGAATGTTGAAAGTGGATTATGAACAACTCATCTTGTAACATAAAAACTTTAGGGTTTCACACACACCTTCTCCCTCTCAAGACTAAGAAGCCGTGTCTGGGCCCGTTCAACTTCATCCATCAGAAGATTGACCTCGGATTGCTTGGTTGCCCTCTCTTCATCTGAAATCAGTAGACAAAACATGAGACTCTTCAGGAAAATTTATCATATTTGCTTGAGAGATAGATACCTATAAAATATTGCGAATGTATTAAAGATGTTCTAGAGAAGAAATCAGGAAATTTGGCACTCACCAGATTGAGCACGAAGCTCGAACAATTGACTTTGAGCAAGCTCATGTAATTTCTGCATATTGAAAACACTGTCTTTAGCTTGTCGTAATTGATCTTGCAACAATTGCTCTCTGTATAAAGTGAAGTTTCAATAAGACATCAAAAGACACAAAACAAAACCATTCAGAGATCTCATGTAGAATTTCCCTGACATCAGTCAAATAAATCTGGCTATATCACAGGAATTGTTACCTTTCTTTTAGGACCTCAAGCATTTTCTGGTTCTCTTCCGCAAAACTGCGTTGCTTGATCTCCACAATTTCTTTAACTTTATCCTCCATCTGACAGCATATGAGAAAGTTCACTCATTAAAAAGAGATATCACCACTGATTAAAAAGTGTATATTTGTTCTGCTCTAAATTTCCAACATGGCCAAATACTCCAACAATTACATTTTAATTATTATAACAAAGTAACATAATGAAATCAATAAAATAAAAATGATTTGGAAAGAATGAACTACAAGAGCACATGGCATGATAAAGGAAGGTAATGATCATTTGCATTTTAAAAAACTATTTACATTATTACAATTTACATCTACCTTTAACTAAAAGACACCTCACCAAAGAGAGAAAGCCTGGGAAGAAACCATTTATCAACCCAATTCATTTGTCTAACTTGAGATGGAATGATGCTATTAGTAAATGCTTTGCATTACCAATAAAAAATTTCAGTTGCCATATTGAGAAATTGAAAATTTCATAACACCTCAAAAGATATAGTGATATTTTTTTAAATTAGAAAATAAATATTAAACATAGCCAACCTGTTGCTCTAACTGACGGTTGCGGTCTTCAAGTCTTCTTATTGTTGCCTGTTGATTTTTTAAATGAGTTGCTTCTGTCCTGAATTCTTCAAGCTCAACTTTCATTTTCCTATTCTCAGATTCTAATTCAGACAATTTCAGATCTTGCTCCTGCAGGAGATGAATACAAGTTTAATAATGAAACATAGAGACACAGCACACAGCTAAAGAGCAGAGAGTGCATAGGAGTACACACAGGAGATACAACATGGAGTCAAAAAATGATGCAGGATTTTGATCATTGAATTTTTCCAGTTCATTTATATGAACTAGCAACCACTGAAAGTTTTCCTCAAACAACACTAATGAATCAATGATATTTCAATTGGATTCACAACTGTAATCATCCACTTGCATTTGAGAGTTATGGGATTCTATTTAAAGCCAAAATCTTGCTCTTCTAATCCCAAAATCTTTTGTTGATGAAATTACACTCATATCTATCATCAATTTTTTAACTTCCAATCAAGTTTAAATAGAAAAACAACCCACCACCATGCCCTGCAATGGCCACAGACTGAAATATCCTGAGGTAGGGGAAGGGTTTTTTTTCCCTTCAATTGTTTGGAGGGAAAAATTGGATATCAAAATTTACCAAAGACATGAGTGTAAAGAACAATTTTTTTGGTTCAAAGAGAATCGCCTGAGTTATTTAAACCCTTTTCATACATTTATATGCTTAACACGTTAATGTATACGGATCAAAGTATACACCAAATCAAGGTTGACATTTCAAGAAAATATTAAAAACTAGCAGTACTTACAGCACTTGAAGCAAGAGCCAGATAAGGATCTGGAGCCTCGTAAAGTTTTTGATAGATGTTAAGAAAAGCATTCTCCCCAAACTTCGCTCTCTTGGTAAGATTATCAACTTCTTCTTGGTAACCTCTAAGTAAAGAGTTAAAAAGATTTAGCTTTTCCTCTGGTGCAGCTTTCTTGAAATCTGTCAGCAAAACAATTTGTAAATTAAAAAATATGTTTTTTTATCATGCAAAGTGAGATGGAACAATTAAATCACAGAAAAAGGCCTCTACAAGGTACCCAATATCTCCACTTCCAAGAAGTAATTCAGGCTGGCCCAGGGAGAGGCAGTCCTCTTCCCTCACTAGACCAACTATTAATTAGAGAAATCCCTTCACTGTAAACAAAGTACATTTAGTCTGATCATGAGAATATAAAACGGCATACCTCTAGTGCTCTCTGCAAGCTTCCGCCTATTCTTCTGGCTGTTTTCTTGATTTTCAGCTATCCTGAGCCCTTGCTCATCCAGTACACTTTTTTCCTTCTCCAAATCAAATTCTGTCAATAAAAAACAAAATCAGCCATTGATAAATAATTTTTTGAATGATGTTCCTGTTTCATTCGTTACGCAACCCAAATAACTTGGTCACCACAGTGGAGAGTCCATGAGGCATAATTCCGATCTTAAAAAAGGCTATACTAAACTGAATGGTTTTCGAACTATGAGGCATCATCAATGAATACCTTTTATTCCCATTATGCAAATTTCAAGCCCTTCTGCAATTTCTTATGGATAAAACCATTCCACTGTCACTACTAATATGTGATTTAGTTTTTACTCCGATACTTAATAATTGTACACAAAACGCGATAAAGCCCAATAAAATTAGTTAATTGCATCATTGCTGTAATTATGAACAAACTATGTGCGCGCACTTACATTCACACGTACATACTTATTTATATATGATCCAAATCAGAGCTAGTTTTTGCTTCTATAGCTAGTGACATAGAATCCAATCAATAACAATTAGACGTGACGCTACAAAACCAAATTGCTGAGCTACGTGAAGAAAAAAAGTTGAGGATCCTTATAGAGCTACCATTTTCATATTCTTCAAGCAAAACCGCAACTCTAGGCTTCAACTAAATTGATCAACAAATTGAAAGATACCTTTCCAGAAGTTGGAGACGACGGAGATGGGAGAAGAGGAGGAGCTCGATTTGTCTCTGTCGGATCCGCCTTGCGGAGCCTCCATTTGCACGGACTCGGATCTTTACGGCCTGAAACGGCACGTCGTTCTCTGAGCTCGCAATTCAGTGAGGTACAATAGCGGAATGAGAGATGGATCTGAGAAAAACAGAGCTTTGGATTTTGGTTATTGCTGGTCCCGACTTGAATGTGAAGCAAACGCCTATCATTAATTAAGAAAAAAAAAAAACACAAGAAAGCGAACCGAATGCAATGGTTTTGGGTTGGGCTGGAAAAGAAATTATGAATGGGCCTAGAGTTGGGTCAATAGAAAGGTGGCCAACTTATTCTGGTCCATATAAAAAAAAAACTGTAGTTGTCAAGGGGCCTAGCCCAATGAAAAAACACCTTAACTTGCAGACTAATTGTTTTCGAACTCCTATAACATCCCGGGAATGTGTGTGAGAAACCCTATAGTTTAGACTATCACTTGATGGATGGCACTGTGGATTTAACTGTTGGGTTGGAGATGTTCTTACATTTCATCTTCATCTGTCTCCTCTTTATGTCTCCTCTCTTCTAGCACAAGTCGCGGCTGGTCTTCTTCTTCCTCCTCACCCTTGATACAGACCAGATCTCGTTTATGACTGGGATCTTTCAGAGGCTAGGTCTCTGTGGTACCCCAATCAATATGATAATCATAAAGTTTAAGAAAGTTTGAAAACCACTTAGCTTATCTAATTGTTATTGGTAGTCCTCATTGAAGCATATCATGCATTCTGATGCCTGTGAATCACTTGGCTTGAGTGCTCAGATAAAAAGATCCTGGGATGCCGCTTCTAGGTAGGGTCACTATAGTGGCTAGGGTGAGTCTTCCTACGCAGCGCCTGGCTTTCCTCCTTGTGCACACCTTTGTTTGTGTAAAGGGAGAGCGTATGGAGCAACCTAACCAGTAGGTTTTGGCTATTTTTAGACTGCATGCTAGTGCTTTTGGTATATTCAATCAACAACGTTATTGATGATTTGTCAAATTTGTTCAGTTGTTTCACTGGGGTCTGGTATATTTGGTTTCGAGCCTTTTGATCATTTTTTTAATACAAGTGACGTTCTAACTTAAAAGGGAAAATAAAGAATGGGGTTTCTCACACACACATCATTCTATGTATGCTTATAAATAAAAGTACCCTAAATTAAATGTCACGATTTAATTTTTGGTCCATAGTTATGTTCAAAACAAATAAATTCTGGGGGTAGATTTGTTGGTGATTTGGCCCATAGTGTCTTCCTCGTATCCTTCACAATTATTCATTGGATTAAAATTTTGTCTAAAATCGTAATCAAGCATAATTATAACCACTATGAAAATACTAGAAGAAGAATGTTTGAAGTTGTCATATTAATCAATCTTTGAAAGATATTAACCACAAGGTGTGGTGCGGTTGGCAAACTGCCACCTCCAACTGGCGAGCTACCATAGTGTCTCAATGGCGGGGTTCGAAACCCGTTGGAAGTACTTTGTGGTCAGGGGCAAGCCAAATCCCGAGCGGAGATTAATCCCACCCTTCCGATGTGGGGACACCTCGTGGTATTTAACAAAAAGATATCAACAACTAGGCCAAACACCTACACTTTCACCACTTCAGCCGAAAGGCCACATCAGGGTTTAATCATAACATTTTAAAAGACCTTGATAAATAAATAAAAATCCTCCTGTGTCTACCCAAATCCATAAGAACTTGATGGGTGTGTCCTTAATGGTTATGGAGGTATCGTTACATGGATTCCACAACACTAGCTTGCGATAGTTGCCCAAGCAAATGATGCCATTGCAGGAGCCAAGAAACATTGGTGGTACTGTAAAAAGATAGGTGAGATGGACCGCAACCTCACTAGGATTAGCTACCAAAGTGCAATATATATATAGAATGACGAGTGCCGCCATATGAAATAAATATCATGTCTTGTGCTTCTTCTTGTTTGTGTTCTTGAGGTAGAGCAATCCCTTTCCTTGGAACTCTTACATTTGTTGAGCTTGAAGTGTTCATCCTCTTAGGGTGTCTCGAAAATTACAAATTTTCTGATTTTTCTGACTTTTCAAATTTCTTTGGGTAAAGTTTGCCTGGCAGCAGGGGTGTTTCTATTAAATTTAAAGGGGTGGTGATGATTTATTACCGTTAAGGGGTGGTTACAGTTGGTATACAGGTTGGGTTTCAAATTATTTTTATTTTAATTTCTTCCAATATCTTAAATATGAAAAAAAAGAAAAAAAGAAAAAGAAAAAGAAGAGGGAATCATTTCATTCACAAATTTTTTTTTTATAGCGCAGTGTTTTTAAACCATTAGCTCTCACACTTATAAGTTAAAAAATAAGTTTACAATGACCACCTTATCATGTAAAAGTAATTGATGGACATCATTCACCTCTTGTGGGTGAGTTTCATACAATCCGAGTGTTTTTTTTTTTCAAATAAGTTAATTTTTTTGTTAAATAATGCTTCTATAATTGTTAAACAAAAGTCATTAACAATCACATTTAAATATATCTATTTTTGAATATAAGGATAGTTTAAACCATAAGGGAGAGGGGCTTTCTCAATCACACACGCTATCAAGGTGCCATGTCATAGGGGTTTGAACTTGAACTCATTCACGAAAAAATTTGTCTAAGAATATGATTTAGAGACAATAATAGGGCCAAAAGCTCTTAAATTAAGAAGTTACTTTTTTTTTTGGCCAGATAAAAAAGCTACCAATTGGAGGTAGTTGAAAAATATTGTAGAGCAATCGAGTTGGAATGAAAGTTCATTGTATGTAAGAGCACCTCCACCCCAAAAGGCAAGAGCAAGGCAAAGGTAAGGCAAGGGTTGACACTATTTACGTGAATAATGTCAACCTTTCTTTTTTTGGTTCCACCCCAAATGGCAAGGGCAAGGGCAATTACTATTCATTTTAATTTATTTTATATTTTTATACTTAAATCATTAATTTTGGCATGAGAAGTGAAAAATAGGACTAGTTATTTATATATAAAAAAATTCTGAAAATTTTGGTTTTTTGTAGTTACTAACGTCATCAATGACGTCAGCAAACCCAGGCACAATTTGCCTTTGGGCCTGCCCAAGCTTGTGGACCCCATCAATTGCCTGGTCTTACCATTGTGCGCTAGAGCCAAAAGCTGGGCCTAGGCCCCCTCCTGCCCAGGCAAAACAGCTGCGCTGGAGGTGCTCTAACAGAGTGCAGTTTTCCTGTTACCATTTCTCCTGTGCCCACCTATTACCCATCTAACTTTTTGACACTTGTCCTTCCATTTAACTCGAAGTTAACAGTGTTAAATTTAGTTAAATTAAAAAATGAAAACTAAAAATTGAAGGAAAAAAAAGACCCAAGAGCGAACTCCCTCCCACCAACCCCAAACCAGCCGGCAGCAACCCCATCTCCTTCTCACCGCTGGCGAAGCCTCCTTTTCTCTCTCTCTCTCTCTCTCTCTCTCTCTCTCTCTCTCTCTCTCTCTCTCTCCTTTGATTTCTCTGCTTCCCTCTCGATCTCCCTCTCTTTCAAAAAAGAGCAGTGCTCGATTGACGTTTCCTTGGGACAAATCTTTCATTGAAGCACTTTATCTATATGGGTTTGAGAGTTTCTTGAAGCAAATGGACATAGTGAGATGGCGGGTCTGATGAATGGGTGTGGTGGTGGAGATTAGATATAACTTTCGGTCCCATCATCCCATGGAGGCATAAACAAACCCATGGTGGATCTGATGAACTTGGTCTGGAGCAACAAAAACAAAAACAAGGTTTTTGCTGAATAGATGAGGCGAGGAAATGGAGTTTGTTTTTTTAAATAAATTTTATTATGTTGAAATAAAGTTAACAGTGTTAAATTTCTGTTAAATCATGTAACACGTGTCAAAAATATAAGAAGAGAAACATAGGGGCACAAGGGAAATAGTAACAGGAAAACTGCACTCGCTCTAACAAGTCTTTCTTTGGGAACCACTATAAAAGCATTGTAAAGAATCATAACGAAAAAAAAAGTGTTGCTATTTCACTCCCTTATAATCATAACAAAAAAAAAACAAAAAAAAAAAGTGTTGCTATTTCACTCCCTTATCTTATTTCCCCATCCACCTTATCTTCCAAATCGTTATATAAATTTCAAAAAATATAATCTTATCTTTCCACCCACCATTATTCCTAAAATACCATTTAATTATGGTTATCTTTTTTGTTTTTATCTATATATATAAAGCAAAAGGCAGAGAATGGTGAAACATTCAAAATACCAGAAAATGTTTTTGGTTAATGCAAACATTAAGAATTGAAATTATTAATTAAATGAGGATCCTATGGTAAATTCACACTTTTTCATATTAAAAAAATTTAAAATTAAAAGAAAAATCAGATAATGGTTCCTCTTTTTATGGAACACAACTACCAATTATCTTTTTTAATTCTAAAATAAATTTAAATTTTTTTTAAAAAAGCCTCTTGCAGGTGCGAAAGCGCGTGCAGAGAGGCTAGTCTTTATGATGACACAAACCCTTTTAATAAAATTGAAAGGAAAACAAACAAAAACTAATTATTAAAGACAAACAAAAACCAACAGCCAAGATTGTATCGCACAATGGAGTTACAATGAGGACTTGGGAATCGTTTCCTTTGAGTATACTCCAGGCTTCAGTATTGGCAGATGATATTTTGGGAGTTTCCAGAACTCTCGTGATTGGCCTTGTGAGCAGGGGCAGCCCTGGCGTGATGCAAGTGGCTCCACCGCACAATCTATGATTTTTAAGGGCCCCTAAAATTTTTATATTATATATTAATATTATAAAACTTGTATATATACTCCAGCGTACAGTAAATTGACACGAGTGTATTTAGTGGAGTTGGTTTCTATTGCCTATCCCTTTGTACAAGGCCCAAATTTGAGTCTTAAAGGGGTGTTTTCAATTTAGATTTTAAAAGAATTTAAAGAAGTTTCAAAGTTCAGGTGCATTCAATCACGATTTTATAGAAGTCAAATATAAAAAGCGATGGATTTCATTTGATTATAGACTAATTTTAGCCCATTAAAAATCTTTGCTTTCACCCAGAGATTTTGATAGATATATTATTTTTATTATCAAGATATGATTTCCCCACTTCTATTACCACCATCTTATCATGGCTATCACCGCCGCTACCTCCACCACCATCCACTGCCACTCTCACTACAACCCCCACCTTCACCACCATCACAATCACTGCCACCTCCACGACCACCACATTTACCCCTACCTCCACCACCACTACCACCCTCACTATCAGCCCCATCATCACCCCCACTGTCACCACCACCACAGCCACTGCCAGCATCATCACCATCACCGCCATTGTCGTCGCCGCCACTCCCACAGCCACCGCCACCACCTCCACCACCACCATCACCTCCACCACCACTACCACCCCCACCTCCTCCCCCACCATCACCCACAAAGCACCATTTCCATAGCCATCGTCATCACCACCACCGTCATCACCCCTAAACCCTTTGTTTTATTAGTGTTATAAACTCCGTTAAAATCAATGATAAAACTCTAACAAAATCTGTACACAAATTCAGTCAAAATCTATGTGGAGTTTGTAGAATTCAGTCAAACTCAATTAAATTCAGTTAAACTCCGTCAACTTTATAACTCTTTTAAAATTATTTAAAATCTAAATTAAATACACCCTCCTTAGTGATTTCAATCTATTCATAATTTTATTCTTTTTTCATTATAATAACAAAATTTTAAATAATTTTAAAAAAGAAGCACATGAAAAAGAAAAAAAAGAAAGAAAGATCGAACTAAAATTGTCCCCAAAAAAAATTCCAACTAAAGTAACAATAGTATATATCACACCCATACGCTTTCTCCTATATAAAAAAGTACTTTCTTCCACTCAATACAAAACCAAAAAAAATTTCATGCCTTCTCTTCTTCTTTCTCTTGAACTCTTATTTTTTGTTTTATAAAACATACTAATATTTAACTTTATCAAATGATAACATTAAAAAATTTATGAATTTGATTTGTGATTGTTATTACGTGCTAAATGATGATAAATTTTAGTTATTAAAAAATTGATTTATGACATTAAGATGGCAATTTTTTTTTAAAAAGTATTTTCATATTAGATTATGTCAGGGTTTCAGTTTAAATTTCACACAGGGCCCTCAAAATCTCAAGACCTGCCCTTCTTGTGAGTAGGTAGTT